>JAMKQA010069880.1:0-13542 GCA_024699735.1 Posidonia australis | reverse complement strand
TTAAGATATTTCAGTGTTGTATTAGCTACTTTTTTGTAAAAACTTTGAATGTGAAATCTTATGATGTATAATGGAATGGAAATTTTTTTATGAAATCTGTTTATGTGGTGAATGTATTTGAATGTCATTGTAACAGGTATTTGAATGTCATTGTAACAGGTATTTGAATGGAATTTTTACTTTTATTTTTTTTTACTGCCCAGTATTAGCGAGGACATAGCGAGAACATTTCCTCGCAAAAATAATCATATTTAGCAAGCAATTTGCGAGGAAATGTCCTCGCTAAAACTGGAACGACCATACAATCGCATTATATTTAGCGAGCACTTACCGAGGAGTTACAAGGATACGGCGAGGACATTACGAGGAAATATTTCTCGCCAAATTTACACGAGCACATTGCGAGGACATATCCTCGCAATATTGATTTAACGAGTTATGTAGCTACGAGGATAATTATTCCTCGCAAAGTCCTCGTTAAACTATCTAACGAGGATGTTGCGAGGACGTCGCGAGGACGTTGCGAGGAATAATGTCCTCGCTAAATGTTGATTTTCTTGTAGTGACTCCTGCTGTCGCTGTGAGCACTGAGGCTCGGGTGTCGTCGGGTGTGGAGGTATGATACTCCCTCCTAAGCACCATGTGTGGTGGACACCGTGAGGAAGCGTATCTTGTGGTGGTCAGTGTGGGTTGGACACGTGCCCTGTAGATGGCAGCGTCTTGAGAGACAGGACAGCCTTCCCAAGGAGGGTTGGCTTTGTAAGGGTTCTCCAGGTAGGGAGAATCGCGGGACGATGATCGCTCCTACACTGGGTGGCTTCACCGTGACAATGCAGAATGCCGTGATGGCTCCTCTGTGGACTGTGTGTGGCCAAAGTTAGGATGCCTGGCGCCAGGCTTCCTGACTCACTATGTGTGGTTTTGGCCATTGAGAGCCTTTACTTATGGTTTTGGGCTACTAGAGCTTCGGTTGTGGTTTTGACCGGTGTGGGCCTAGTTTGTGAGGTTTTGAATAAATGGTTTGCAAAATGAATTTAAAAGGAAAATAGATTATAGTTTTTTTCCCATGGTTTTCCTTGGGGTGCGTACTGGTTGTCTTTTGTCACTCATGCATTTTTTTTCGTGTTTTTGATTTGCTGGTGCAAGCATGCAGAGGTTAGTGTAGTGCATATAGTCTGGAGTCTCCTAGCTGCACACACAGGTTCCTGGTAGTTAGATTTTTTCTGTTTGGCTTTAATTTTCCTGTAATTTAATTTGTTTTAAATTATTGTGGAAAATGTGGGGCGTAACAACTCCTTTACCTAGTTCTTTATTCATAGAACTTCTTTACTTACCAAGTCGAGTTGTGGGACGACGTTCCTTTCCTGAGAGTACTGGTCATGCTCAAAGATGGAAAACACTTGACCACAACGAATTACATTCACACATCTTGCATATGTCTATATGGCTAGGGACCACCTGTACCCCATCGACCTAACCTACTATATGGACCATTCATTACATTGAATGATTGTCCTTGTCTTTGCATTTTGTTTGCTTGAATCATGCATTCATGCATTTAGTTTCATGTATTGGAAGTAGAGTGCTAACAGAGCAATGTTTTTCAAGAGTGCCAGAAACCCTTAGAAAGTATGATCCTCCTAAATCCCAATCAATCAAACCTATCTTCTTCTATTCTAGTCTAAACAAGCTCTCAAACAAGAAGCCACAACAATTATCTCTTTATTTCCTTAGTTTTGCCCTATTGAAGTGTTACTCTACAAGTTTGACATGGTCTCCACACTAACTGTGACACATAGCTTCGAAATCGACTCGACTCCTCCATGCTTGAGCCTTCAATATGACAATATCTTTAGTTTTCTTTTTCATTTCAACCGGTGATCGGGTAATTTTCCCACAGTCATCTTAATTTCTGCCCCATTGAAGTGTCACTCTACATGGTTAACATGGTCTCGACACCGGCTACAACACATAGCTCTGAATCCAGCTTGACCCCTCCATGTCTAGGCCTTCAATTTGATGGCTTCCTTAGTTTAGAGAACCACTCGGCTATGCGACCATGTCCTGAAACCGTGTCAGTTCATCTTCTCATCTTTTGGCTGTGCACCATGTCCCGAATCCAATAGGTGTAGACTTCATTTTGGAATCCATAGCGGATCGTTTGTGAGTGATCTCCCTATTTTAAAAAATGCTCAATGGGGATATTATTCTTACCTTGGAGTCAATCTTGTTCCAAGATCAACTCCAAGGAGAGGCATCTGTAGATATCCCATTTTCATATTTTCCAGAATTCATCTAGGATAAGAACCCTTGAGATTCCCCAGTTTACGTGTATAAGGATCTCTAACTCTTTTTCCAGATTTTCCCATGGAATTTCTGTAGTTTTCCTAGTTTTATTAGATCCTTGTGGATTAAACTAAAAGACAAGGGAAAAATATTTAAAAGAGACCATGAACTTGCCACCTTTAGAGGCGATAAGACTAATTGCCACTTTGAGAGGCGACATAACTAGTTGCCACATTGAGAGGCGACAAGATTAGTTGCCATGTTGATAAGCTACGAGTCTCGTAGCCTCATGTATAGGCAACGAGAATCTTGAGCTTCCCTCTCCAGATAATTTGTCATCCTGGGCTTTAATATAATATTTGGGATATTTATAAATGTTATTATGATTTTTCCCATAATTATTATAATTTCTATAATTTTCTACATTTAAATATCTACGCATATCATATAAATCATTATAAATGTCATATAATTCTAGAAAATTCAAGAAATTTGGATGACTTGATAATTAAGATTACTTATCTTTATTTTTACGAAAAATGAGATTTTATGATAAGTTATCATATTTTAATGTTATAGCTTATATTTAATTCATGATAATGCTAATAAATAAAGATAAAATCCAAAATATCTAACTGATTGTCAATTTATTTTAAATCAAATACATTATTGATTTTAAATTGATTTTCTTGTAATTATTAAAGATTTAATTTTCAAATCCAATTTACTTAACATTTTAACTGGATTTTGAATTTGGAAATTAATCTAAAATATCTTTCAATTAGGAGTATGATTTTTCAGGATTGATTTGGTCAATATTTGATAATAGATTCGTAATGGATATTTTAAGATCTTAATTTTCAAAATTATGCCTTTTTTGTAGCTCGTTGCTACATGGACCAACGATTAGCTGATGTGGTAGATTTCTTGCCATTCAGCTGTTGATTCACTGCATGCGCTAAGTCTAGGATCTTCTGTCTCGTCTCTTGTACGGGCAGCGACTCAAATATTTTGTTGCCTGTCCCATAGGCAACAAGTACTATAAAGGATTTTTTGCTATGTTTTGCAAGTTTAATCTTGGTCATTGATCTATATCTCGTCTTTGATGAGATCCTCAACCCCCAAACTCTATAAATTGACCCTTAGGTTAAGAGTTTGAAGGAGAGGCACTTCAAAAGTTCTAAGGAGCCACTTTGCAAACCCTAGGAGAGAATTCTAAGAGAAAGAGAGCTTTTCAACCCCTTTTTTATGTCTAAATCCCTAGAAGCTCAGATCCACTAGAGATCTAGCCTCTTTTCTAAAGCCATAGTGCATCTTCAGAGCTCCATTAGATCTCCACTTCCTCCAACCCCCTTGATTAGTATTTAGTTGCATGTTTATGTTTTTTGTTTTTTATTTTGTTACTCTTACTACGCTTAGTATAATCTAGATTTTCTTTGTTTTTCTTTTTTGTTTCGAAGGGAAGGATACTACATGAGCATGAGGACGCCACTGGGTAGTATCCTATTGCTGACCTAGTGAATCGACAATCCACACAACCACATCAACCGGAATCTCCCCAAGGTACCTTGTCAACTGGCAAAAGCAAATCGACAAGTGGCGATTACAAAGAACTATCAACATGAGTGGACACAGCGATAATTCTACACCAACCCCCAAAATTTACATCCATAACCTATTGTATAGGCAACATCCTAGTCTTTTATGTTTTATCCCTTGTCTTTTATCTTATTTCACAGAGATATCTTAAAAGTCTAGAAATACTTCAAAAATCTCATGAAATCATAAAATCATCTTCTTTAAGATTAAGATACTCAAATCTGCCATTAATTTGAGTATGGCAAAAGCCTCAGCTCTTCCACAACTGATGACTCTCACTGAAAATGTTCAAGGGACTCAAACCTGCCACTAGTTCGGGCATATTAGTTCGGCCACAGCTAATGACCTTGAAGTAAGTAAAATCATAATTTTTTTTAAAGAAATCATGAAAAATCTAGAAAATATGTTATAGATCCTTAGCCACATGATGGGGTAACTCAATTGTTCCTATCCTAGATGGACTCTAGGAAATGTGAAAATGAGATATCTACAGGCACCAAGTAACTGACACTAGCCACAAGTAGCCCACTGAGGAGTGACCATGACGTCTGCACTACTATGGACAACTACCTTATGGAGGAGTTTGCTCATCCTAGCATCCCATCACCTATAGGATCCTTAAAGGCTAACCATACACTAGGAAAACTTGCTCACCCTACTCTTAGTTGAGTTGTCCCCTCTTGGGACAAACCATAGGGTAAGCCCTCTCGACGTCCTAGCCATAGTGTCTAGAACAACCAAAGTCTCGGTCACCCCCATATCCAACCAGCATCCCAAATCACGACCACAAACACTAGCAAAATCATAAAAACCATGTGGACCTCAACCTAAACAAGTGGCTCACGATCCTAGAGGTATCACTTGTCCCTTGAAGGTCGACCAGAAGCGTTGGTCTCTTGGTCCTCCAACATCACAAAACACTTGGACCTCACCTTAAGTAAGTAGCTCATGAGCCCAAAGGTATTACTTATCCCTGGAAGTAGGTCGAGACCTTAGGTATCTTGGCACCTAAAAATCTTTTCAAAGCCTTCAATTCTTTTCCCAAAACCATTACAAAACTATGTATATCCTTTTTAAAATCCTTTTGGAAAACCATTTTAAAAACATTTCAAAAGCCAACTCAAAAGTATCATAGAACATTGTGCCAAACATGACACGACAAAATTGCAACGAAAATCACATGGTTTGAATCACTTTTCAAATCTTTCAAGAAATCTTTTCCAAAACATTCATATTTTCCTTAAAACGCTTTGAAAACCATTTGAAAGCATATTTCCAAAACAAACTCAGAAAAGCCCAAAAGCACCCTTCTATTACGATGTCCACCCAAGAAAGGGCACATAAAGTCCATGGCAACAGTCTCGAAGTTCCATTCATCTTTCAAGACCAAACACCAAACACATTCAAAACTCTACGCTTTGGTGCTAGAGTGTAAGACGTCTACTAACCTGTGTCTCACATGGGCCACAACTAGCTCAATGTCAAGCATCCAAATGGTGCCATCAAATACTTGATTCAGTACACCGCACCAAAACCAAATCAACACATAATCCTAGGGTTAAATATGAACTCTAATATCTATCTAAATCATTAAGGGGAGAGACTTAGTATTTCTAAGTCATATAGTGTTTTATTCTATTTACAACACAAGGAAATCTTGTTAATTTATTTTAAGCTATCCCTAAGTCATCTCTAATGATTTTTCTAATTATTATCATGCCATAGCGACCTACATGGTCAATATAATACTAAACATTCTAGAAATCACCTAGAATAAGTCATTAAGAGTTTAAATGTAATTTACATAAAATCTAAGGATTGAAAAGCAATTTCCACAAAGTTCAAGGATCAAAAGGTAAATTCCATTGAACTCAGGGATTGAAAGGTAAATATCATAAAACTCAAGGACTAAAGTGCAAATTTACATAAGCTGGGGACCTAAAACTAATTCACACAAACTTGAGGGGTTAAATGCAAACTACCCAAACACTATTCATCAATTAACCACCTTTAAAATTTTGATACTAAAAATCCATTTGTTATCCAAAAATTGCAAACAATATACCAAACTAAAGATCTCGATAAACTCTATTCACCCAACGAAACATAAGATTTGACCAACGAATCCTAAGAAATCATCAAGCAAAGTCTACAAACACTATTCACCCAAATAGTGCACTGTCACCAATAGTGGTCATGAAACTACCTTCAGTCCTCTAAAAACCTCTCAAGCATTCACACACCTCAAACACACAATCACGCTCCTGGGAATCTAATGTGAACATAAAAGTGATATATACAAAGGTGTGTACTGATGTGTACGTTTTAAATATCACAAATGCACAACGTATTATGTAGTACGTATGCAAGTATGGGCCGATCCCATAGAGAATAGTGAATTCTAGTTTTTAATTCTAATTGTCAAATTATGATGGAAGATATGAAGATGGAATTGGAATTTGGTGAAATAAAAGAGAAGGTAATGATTTTGATACTTAAAATTATTTGATAAAGTCTAGGATTTTGAATTCACTATGCAATTAACATGATGATCAACTAGT
Source organism: Posidonia australis (assembly GCA_024699735.1). Lineage (NCBI taxonomy): Eukaryota > Viridiplantae > Streptophyta > Magnoliopsida > Alismatales > Posidoniaceae > Posidonia > Posidonia australis. The sequence continues at coordinate 7,096 of JAMKQA010069880.1, read as the reverse complement.
TAATTCTCTCTCCCTTTTCAATCTCAAAAACCAAACTAAAGAATTCTACTCTAACAAACGTAGCCTATATGGAACACCTGATAAACTATCAAGTACATGAATAGAAAAACAAAAGCATGATTTAATTAGATGATAACATAATATAACTATAACAACACACACAATCCCTAAGTTACTCTTCCTGAAGCATAGGCTAAAAAGATGCACTCAATATTAGCCTATCAAAGTTTATCAAAATAATTGGAAATCAATGTCGTGCAAGTCTAGCATATATAATCATGACATGAAACATAAGAGAGAAGAGATGAAAACCAATTACACCATCATGAAATTATCATAGCTTCATCTAATCCTAGAAAACAAATTTAATACATGATTGAAAAAGGGAAACAAAAATAAAAAGAAGAAGGGAATATAATAAAAATAAAACTAATAATATTGATCATTCAAACCAGATACAAGCAACTTCCAACACTCAACTCTGTAGTTGGAGAAGCGGCCCAAGAGAAGAAGTATACAAAGTAGAAGATCCTCCCTCCCCTCAACACATTAAGTTTATTTATAGACTTACATGGTTAATCCCCATTCAAAAACAAATTTGCTACGTAATTACAATTTCTTAGATTTGGAAACAGATAAGGAAGAGGAATATTTCAAAAATCTTGGAGTATCAGTGTTGATCTTTTCAAAATTTTGATTCCATTTTAGTTATCCACTAATTTTGATTCCATTTTAGTTATCCACTATATCTTGATGATCTGATCATACATCTCAAAATATTCTTTAGAGATTTTATTTTGCAATCTTCGCAAATCTTTTAGAGATCTCAATTTATTCTTCTAGAAGTAATCCCATTTTGCGTATTTTCCCTTTCATTTATTCCAAACCTAAGTCTCTGCATACATTACATAAAGAACTCTTGAGAAGCATTATTTATATACAAAATAGATAAATATGGGACATGAAATATGTAATAATAATGTACTCATCAAATACCCCCATACCTATCTTTTGCTAGTCCTTGAGCAAAACTTAAACCTAACCTAATCTTAGGAAAAAAATGGTAAAATCCTAACTCACTTTCGTAGGAATCATGGTTGCACTTAGCATATGCAACAAGCCTTTAAACCCCTAGGTCATCCTAGTAGATGAATGGTGTCTCGTGATGATTTGCAGTGGATATACCTCCAAAATCCTAGAAGAAAAGAGGTCAAGGAATAAAGAAAGTGAAAAATAAAGAAAAGGAAAAAACAAATGTAAAGTATCCATATTAATTTACTCAACTAAAAAAATCCAAAGTTTTCTAGTGTCTTAATTCTCCAGTTTAACCTTTGCTGAGAACCCTCATCTTGCCATCATAGAAACTCTATCTTATTTTTCACATCATCTTCTTAAAAATTACTCATATGTACCATGTGTTTGTGACATAGACCTTAACATGGGTTTTTAAGTCATATCTTGCCACCTTAGCAATTTTATTTCATTCCCTAGTGTCCTACTTTCTTGCACTTTATTCTTAGCTACCCATTCAGCAAGCTTTAGGTCAATGGATCCTAAACCAGATGGCATTAGGTCACCAAATGTGAAGACACCCCTAAGGACTTAACACTCGAGTAGCTAAGGCCTAAAAAACAAGACTTTTTTTTAATCCTTTAATCACCTTTTTACATGAATATCAATGCTTATTAAGGCACGATACTTAGTTACTCAGTGATTATTTGATATTATTAATCTTTTTTTCTCTTCTAATCATCTTTTTACGTGAATAACAATGCTTATTAAGGTATAATACCAAGTTACTCGATGGTTAGAATTTTTTTTTGTTTTTCTGTATTGCTAAGGTGTTCAAGCCTTCCTTTATTCCTCATAGTTAAGGAGTAAAGTGATAATGTAGGATAAGGTATATATAAGTTATAGATATTTCAGATGATGCTATTTTTCAGATTTTGCCTATACTCTTTGAATCATAAGATTCCCAATTACTTGGCCTTACCTTTGAATTTCAAACGCAAGGTTGCTAATTTACTCTTGATTTATTAGACAAATGTGGATGATTCCTAAATTTTTTCAAATGTTTTTTTGAGGAATAAAAATGAAAAGACACACAAAAAACTCTAACTAAAGAAAATGAAAAAGACACAGAGAAGACTCCCACCCCACCTAAGCCATACATTGTCCTCAATGTATGCACTAAATGATATGATGAAGGAAATACAATTAAAATTAGAACAATGATACTTGACTCAAGATGGAATGCTTCTACTACTAAGAAAAGAAAAACTATGTACAATTTATACATATTCACAATTAAGGTGCATGAAAATCCATGACCTCATCAATTTCTAAGGCACAATCCTAATCTAGCAAAGGAGGCGGTTTGTCTTTTACAAATTTCTTTTCAGCCTATTCAAGCCACCATTGAACTTCTCTTAATCAGGCTTCATGAATTTCCCAAGGTGATGGAATTAGATTGGATAAACCCTTGTAATTTAATTGAATATGGAATGAGGACTTGAGTTCATAATTGACTAAAGCTGAATGATATGGCTTAACACATAACTCCAATAGTCCTCTAGTAGATGGTAATGATGAGGGCTTAGTTGGAGATATAAGAACAATAGGTTGAGGCTTTTTCTCAATTGAATCACTTGGAAGGGAAACCTCTGTGATGAATTGGTTTACCTGGACAACTGGTTCTTTAGTGGGTTCATCTACTTGGACTTGGATTTCTACTTCATGCATTATTTAGACAACACATGGTTGATGGGGGGAGTTCACATGTTGAGCAGGAAAGTTCCATTCCTCTCTCTCTCACTTATAACATTGATTAGCTGACCTACTTGCTTTTATAAACGAGCTATGGCTTGAGTATTCGTTAGCACTTGGTTGGTGGTCTGTATACTTGCTTCCACTAGCTCTTTTAGGACTTTTTCTAGACTTGCTAACCTATTTCATCTTCTTGTTGATAGTTTAGAGGAGGGAAGGTTGAATAGTATTGTAGGCCTAAATATGGATAAGGTTCAAAGTAATGAGACTGGACTTGATTGAAGCTATGCCCTCCATTGTATGATCTTTGGGCCCATAAGAAATTGGGTTGACTCTGTGACCGTGCCCCTACTAGGGGGTCCTCGCGCGGGGTCGCGCCTGAGGGTGGAGGCTACAGCCATGCTAGGATGGCGAAGGCGCGAGATAGGATGAAACGGAAAGAAATGGAGTCGCCACCTAGTCTTTTAAGGGAAAGACGAGGAAAACCACAAACAAATCACAAAAAGTGAATGAATGAGATGCAAATATGAAAGCCAGATGTCTACTAACCAGAGGATGGGTAAGGATTCCTATTATGCACGGGGAAGGTGTTAGGCACCCCCGTACGCCCGAGAACTCGGTCTTTCTAGTCTAATTCGCTTGCTAGAGGCTAGGTGAATGCTTGCTATGCCTAGATAGTGTGCTAATCATGCTGATATGAATGCCAAGACAAGACTGGATGGATGTATAAGAGGGTACGTGAAAATTGTGAAGAAATCCTCATGAAATGATGAAATCACAAAGTATGACACAACAAAGAAAATCACATGAAATGACGAGGTTTTTGGCGAGAAGGGCTCTGAAAATCATACAGGTCTGAAGAATGTCAAAAATGCACTGACTCAAGTCGTTAGAATCAATGAAAGCATCGCAGAAATCAAGGTGGGAAAACTACAAGGAAGTCCACATAAAGTAGGAAAATTGTGACATGTGAAGAAATTTACATAAATGACGATGTTTTTGTAAAGAATAGTCCAAAAAACTATACTGATGTCAAGGGGATCAAAAATACAACAGACCTAAATCATTAGGAGTGCAGAAAACACCATAGATATCCAAACAGAAAAATTACAAAGAAATCCACATAAAATAGGCAAATGGTGAGATGAGAAGAAAATCATATAAAATGATGATGTTTTTGTAAAGAATAGTCCAGAAAACCATACTGAGATCAAAAGGATAGAAAGTGGGGTCAACCCGAGTCATCGGAATCGTGGAAAAGGTCGTGAAAATCAAAAGGGGAAAATAATCCATGGTGGGGCCAATGTTGGCCTTCAGGTCTATTAATATACGCCCTTGGGCGATGAAATCCAAATCAAATCGAAAAATCCGAAAATATGGAATAAAGATAGTCAACTCGAATATCAGATAAAGGAATCCGAAAACAGATAGGAGAAAAAATCTTCGGAAGAATGCATGAAATGCAGACTTATTCAAAAAGGATGGACTAATGTGCAAAAACTATGTAAAATGCATGGAAATGTACCTAAATGGGTAAAAGATGCTAAGGAATGCTTTGGACAGAGGTTATGCATGACTTGGTGCAATAACTGACACACATGTGCATGAATTGATGACATAGGGGTAATTTGGTCATTTCAGTGGTCAAATGTGATAAATGCATGCATTGGGATAATGCATGGTCTAAGATATGCCAAAATGTATGGAAAATGTCAGGAAAAAAGAAAACATGCAAAAGAAAAGGACTTAAAACAATAAAACGATGTAAAAACAATAAAGGACAAGTATAAGGACCAAAACGCAAAATTCTCAAAAAGGGTGAAAACCTAGATCAAAATACATTCAGAAACTTCTATCCTAGTGTACAGATTATGGATCAAAGGAAATTGTGACACTAGGATGTGAGAATTGTACTTAGATAATTCATTGAAAACTCAGGTCTAATGTGTGAAATTCACAGAATTAGAAAGTTCATGGTTAAAAATGTGTTTAAAAAGTCTTATCATGATGCTAGGATGTAGAATTTAAAGAACATGTGGCTATGTGATGTTTCATGTGTGAAAATTGTACTTTTGGTAATTTCTTGAAAACCTAGGGTCTACTGTGTAAAATTCCCACATAGGGTGCAAATCTGACAAAAATGTGAAATCAGATATTCATTTATATTGCAAACAGGGTTTTTTGATAAAATCTTTACTCTAGTAATGATTTTACATGTACATGTGATCAATAAATGGGAAACATATTAAAATGTGATTTAAAATGCAATAAAAACTATCATTAATGATTTAAGAAAGATTCATGGATCAAGATGTAAATTTTCCTGTCTAAAAAACATTGTAGATTGAGTTCAAGGACTGATTTGCAAAATTTCAGGACCAAAATGTGATAAAAATTAAGATTTTTACATGATCAGTGTAATTATGGATAATTTTAAGGTCTTATATGCAAATTGTACAAAGGAAATTCTTTTCAAAAAACTCTAGGGGCAAAATGCAAAAGCTTAGGACTTAAATGCAAAGAAAACATGATTTTAGGGGCTTAAGTGTCATAAAGCATGCATGAATAGGACTGAAAATGCAATTAAAAGTTAAATAGGGAAAAATGTGCAATATTTACAATTCAATTTTAAAACAGGAAAATTCAAGGGTCACAAAATAAATTCCTAGGACTCATTTGCAAAGAAAACATGAATACGTGGGTCTAACTATGAAGAAACAAAAATATATGGGATTAAAAAGGAAATTCAAACTTAAATAGGAGAAATCATGCAGTATTGACAAAAATAATAAAGAAATGAAACTTATTTAAATCTTCAGGGGTTTAAACACAAAAATACAGGACCTACGTGTAATAAAAAAGAACCCAAAAGTAATAAAAAAGGACCAGGATGAAAGAAAAAAGGACCTGAAAGAAATTCCAGGGACCTATATGTAACGATAATTAGGACTTATGTGTAATTATAAAATGCTAAAAAAAAAATTCTTAAATCTAGCTGTTTCGAAGATCGCTGGTGATCCCACTCCGACGGGCCCCTGACGGCACTGTGGCGGTGGGAAAGCGGTGGTGGTGGTTGGAGGAGCTTGAGGACACAACAAGGAGCACCGCCAAAGCTGTGGGCTAGATTGGGGAGGCCTGAGAGGCCTCCCCCACCTCGGGCTTCGGCGAGCGGCCACCGGTGTCAGAGAAGATGACTGCGGACGGAGCTGGCAATAGGGCAGTCTTTGGGATGGCTTGGCGAGGACCGGAGAGGCATCAGAGGAGCACGCAAGGACTCCTAGTGGTGACGACGGAATCTAGGGCAGCCTGGGCCGCGCCACTTGTATGGGTCTCCGGCGGCGGTTTTCGACGGTGTGGAGGTGACGTTACAGCAGCGGTGAAGTGGGAGAAACGGTTGGGGAGGCTTTGGGGGCCTGCGATGGTGCTCCTGGATGTTGCGGGGGGGCTAGAATGGCGTGGGTTGCTCCGCCCGTCTCCGACTCCGGCGATGGGTGTAGTGGCGATGGTGGCGGTCGTTTGGCCACAGGAAGGCCAAGAGACCCTCCTCTGAGCGACGGAGGCTCAAGGAGGAAGAGGGAGGAGTAGAAGGGGAGGCCCATAAGGCCTTCCTCGGACCAGGTGACATCTGGCCTCGCTGGTGGTGGTGAACCCACCACCGGAGGCAAAATCGATGGTGCACAAGGCTTGTGTACTCCACCGGTGTGCGAATTTAAAGGACACGGGGGACACTATATGCCTAAAGGAGTTCAGTTGAAAACTAGAAAGGAGGGGGGATTACCTGGATGGTGGTTTGGTTGTTGTCCGACGGCAGTGACGGTGCTCCGGCAGGCTGCTCTGGTTGCAAAGGTCAGGGCATTTTGGGATTGCGAAAGGAAGGTTGGAAGCTTCTAAAGGTGGGGAGATTGGTTGGGTGGTCTGAGTGCTCTTGTAACACTTGTAAAATTCATTTTGTAATTATTTACATTTTGTGAATTTTATTTCCTAGATAGGTGTTACTGTTCCGAGGTCCATTGTGTGGTTTTGTGCTTTTGGGCTTGGACCTCATGGGCTGGCTTCGTTGGTGGTGGCTGGCGGTTGGTTGCTGTGCGGTGTGCCGGTGGCTGAGATGCGTTGGTGGGCACGTTTTCAGCTATTCCAGGCGTAGGCCTTATAAGCTACACCATACCACACTTCTCCTCGCCACCCGTTGCTTTCTCCTCCTTCCTTCTTCTTCCTTTCCCCTCCTCTTCGGCGGCGCTACTCCTCCTCCACTTCCTTTCCTTTCCTCCTCATTTCTCCTTCTCCTTCCCCCTCCTTCCCCTTCTTCCTTTCCACTCGTCTCCCCACCCCC
>JAMKQA010069879.1:0-15508 GCA_024699735.1 Posidonia australis | reverse complement strand
GATCAAAGTTTTACATATGTTTGATAAAAAAAAACAAAATGAGTCTAAATATTACATTGTTTAATTAAAAGATCAAATATTGCAAATCGCAAACAAACATCCAAGAGACACTCAAAACTCCACAAGAGGAATAGAAGATCAAAATATAGAAACGAATGGCTTCATTTCTTCCTCCCAGCCTTTGTCTGTGAATAACACAAGGAAAGATCAACATATTATTCAAAAAAATACATCTAGTCGTGAAAAAAATAACACTAGATGTAATAAAGTGCAAAATAACGGTGAAAAATTTCTTAAAGAGTACCTTAATCTCTACAATATGTTGCTCTTCATCATAATCTCTTCACAAGGACTGCCACGAGGGAGAAGGACTGTCGTCTGCCGGTGCTGCCTGGAGGGAGTTGGGTTCGAGGGAGACGGACTGCGTCGCGAGGGAGAAGGACTGTCGTCTACCGGTGTTGCCTGGAGAGAGTTGGGTGCGAGGGAGATGGACTGCATCGCGCCGTTGTCCGTCGCGAGGAGAGAGTCGCCCGCTGCTTCCCGGTGCTGTCTGGACGGGGGTGCTATGTAGGGCTGGTGCTGCTGATCTTGTGGTTGGTTCTATGTAGGGCAGTAGGGCTGGTGCTGTTTGGACGGGGGTGCTTCCCGGTGCCGTCGCGAGGAGGGAGTCGCCCGTTGCTGCCCGCTTCCCGGCTTCTCGCTTCCCGTCTGCTGGTGCTGTCGATCTTGTGGATCGGGGGATGGGGGGATGAGGGAATGGGGGGACGAGTGATCGCCTGATCGGGGGACGCCGGGAGCACGGGACAGGGGTGTGGCGACTGGTGCCGCGTAATGGCCTATCGGGCGTCGACTGCGGGCTGCAAGTATGTATGGTATGGAAAATAGAAATGTTAGGTTAAAAAGTTATATATACTTATATATATATATATATATATTTTATGTTAAAATGTTAGGGTTTAGGTAAATTTACTTAATTACCCCTGGGTTAATAGGTTAACGGGTACCCGTAGTATGCTACCCAGACCTAGACCCACTAAATTTATGGGTTAGTGAACGGGTCAACGGGTATACAAAAGTTCTACCCTAATCCGTTCTTAACGGGTCGGGTTGACTCGGGTTAACGGGTTATACCCGACCCATTTACAGCCCTATGCCTCATGGTCTTTGTGACCATACCGGAACCGACCTTTCGAGACAAGGGAACGTGTGAAGGACCGTAAGCGGTCACGGCGAAGATGGTGAATCCAAGGAAGGACGCTCGACTCAAAGACACCGAAGAAAACACAAAAAAGAAAATGATAAGGACAAAACAGAGTCGCCACCTAATCTTTTAAAAATCGAAAAGACGAGGAAAACCGGATGCGATAAAACGCAAGAAAAACAATACAAAATGAATGCAAATGTATGCATGAATGTGTGTGTATGCTCCATGCTTAATGGATGCAACACATTGGTCATTGCGGGCCAGAGAAAGGGTAAAGACTCCTGTTACGCATGGGGAAGGTTTTAGGCACCCTCATGTGCCCGAGAAATCGGTCTTTCTAGATTTTTGCTCTCTTGTGTCTCCGAATGCAAATGATCATGTATGCTTGCTAGGGCTAAGATGGATGTATGCCATATGCTATGCTGATGCAAACGATGTGAGTGGGGTAGAAATGATATGACCTAAGTGTGCTCGAAAACGCTATGTGAATCCTGGACCATCAGTCAAAGGGATCCGACATAGTAATCGTCATCGTCTCTAATGCAAGTGTGTCATGACACATGATGCAAATGTCATGGTGCATGAGGATTTGGGGCAATGTTGTATAGTGATATGAATGTATGTGATTAAATGTAAAGTGCTAAGAGTGAGCTATGTGGTGTATCATACATGATGGCATACGTTATAAGCATGATTAAGGTAGATTTGAAATGCATGAGATGTAAGTAGGCATGCTAGGGTTTATGCCTGGATGCATGGGTGTGAGGTGTAAAAAAAAGGGCGGAGTAAGTGGGTAAGGACTCAAGCTAGCTGCTTGTTCTTTTCCTGGTTGACTTGCGCATGTCATGCATGATGGCATAGGTCATAAGCATGATTAAGGTAGATTTGAAATGCATGAGATGTAAGTAGGCATGCTAGGGTTTATGCCTGGATGCATGGGTGTGAGGTGTAAAAAAATGGATGGAGTAAGTGGGTAAGGACTCAAGCTAGCTGCTTGTTCTGTTCCTAGTTGACTTGCGCATGTCCACCGTGCAAGTCTGTCGCGCAACCGGGGTGCACATGCCAGTCACAGAACAGGACAGTAGGCTAGCGATCTTCGCTTCACTCCCCGATGGTACGTGGTGATGCAAATGGTTAACTAAATGCATGGAGATTTAGAGTGTTCTACCATGAGTAGATGCATGCCATCGATTAGGACATAGGGTGCTTGGATATGGGGTGGTGGAATGAATGAGGTGGGTGGTGCCAGAACTCAATTCGATAGTTCGTTTTGTCCTTGGTGCAATCGCGCATGTTGCACGTGCAACCACGACGCGCTCACCGGAGACAGAACGGAGTTGCATGTTTTGCCGTCATGCAGACCCACATGCGATGAACCTAAAATGAATGCTATGCATGCATGGGCTTGAGGGCATGCTAGGGAATGTTCCTACATGCTTGGATGCATGGATTACCTAGTGGACGTTTCCCCCCACCTACGTCGCTGGAGTTGGGTTCCAGCGTCGTCGGAGCTGGGGAAGATGACAGGAATGGCATGTATGCTTGGTGTAATGAGATGCAATCATACTGAGGATGACGTGACAGAGATACTGGATGAAAAATGCAGAAGAAAACAAGCTTTGTATAGCAGGGGAGAAGATTACCTGTGAGATGGGTTGTCCCCTCCAGCAAGGCTTGCAGCGGCGTCTCTCCAGACTGGCGACGCGCGGCGGTTGTGGAGGTGGTCCAGAGGGCTGTGGTCGAGGTTGGTGGAAGGTTTGGTGATGTAATGTGGGTGTTGGTGTGGTGTTGGTAGGTTGGGGACGGCAGAACAAAGGTTCTGGCCGGAGATGGAGGTGTAGTGACGATTGCTCGAGGATGGTTGGAGCTCCGGGTTGGGTTCCAAAGGGGCCAGCTGATCTAGGAGAGGCAAGAGAGCCAAGAGAGAGAGCTCGTGGCTAAGGGGAACTCGTTTTGGAGGAGGTGGTGGTGTGTGCAGGCGAGGTAGCGTGCATGGGTCGCCGCCGCCGCAGGCTGCAGGGCAGGGTATGGCCAGCAGCCCAGCAGGCATGGAAGGCTGGCAGGGGCGATAGGGCATGGGTGGCTGCGCGTGGGCGGCGTGGTGGTGGCAGAGGCGTCAAGCACGCGAGGCAGTAGCGGAGAGACGTGGCGCTGTGGTTCATACCAAGTACAATGACATAGACGGGTTGAGCGACTCACGATGGACAGCCCTGGTCCTCCCGTGCATCCACGACGCGCAATTAGGCCGCGCAATCGGGCCACGCATCCCACTAGCACAGGGCACACAGGTTGGATTCTTAAGTTGGGCTTGGTGTTTAGGGTTTGTTTGAGTTGTTTTAAGTGTTAAGGTTGTTTTAGGGTAAAATGGGGGTAGAGTGCCTCGTTGCCACTGGAGCGCGCTCTTTTAGAGAAATCTGCTGCGAATGGCTGCCAAAATGGGGTGTTTACAGTCTTCTATCGACTACTTCCACCCTCATCGCTACGACACCTCGTTGGATAGTTCTACACCAAAGGAGTTGAGGTCGAGTTCCCATGTGGCGACTAGGCAGATTGCATGTGAATCTTGGGCTGTTAGTATTATAGTGTCAAAGGGTCCAGATTCTCCGCACTTAGTTTTGTTGCCATCAACTACACAATGTAAGGATCCTTCGTCACTCTACTGTTTGTTGGAGAGCTTCTTTTCTTGTACCTGGGTGAGATGGTACAAGACTATACCTCTACGAGGCCTTCCATTTTTCTTGCTTGGGTGCATTGAATGGACTCGATACGTCCTCGATAGATACAGTGGTCAGTTGAGGCACTTAAGTATTTATTCTGTTGTCTATGCTTCTCTATTTTTGTATCCACAGTACAACGACCTTATTTAGGAATTGGTCAAGCGATGGGACCTGTGGTTCAACATTTTCATGACTTCAGTTGGGGAGCTTTCCATGAGTTTGTGGGATCTACATTATTTGTCTGGGTTGTTGATTTCTAGAGAGCTATATGAGGAGGCATGCCTACTTGATTGGGAGAAGGATGCCACAAATGGTACGAGTTATTTCTACTTGGCTTGTCTTCGTTAGCTCTACAAGGTCTACCACAAGATGATGTGGAATGCTCTTGGTTTGACTTGTTCCGATCCTTTGGTCGAAGTGGCACATGAGAATGAGGAGTTTTTGTCGATTGGAAAGGAACCCAAACTCGACACCGTGAAGGCCAAGGTGGGGTTCAACCATTGGATCTAGTATTTTTTTATGGTGGGCCCTTTTGCTTCCGATAGTTCTAGCCTGACATCGTCGTTACCTTGACTACCTCAAGGTTTTGCTTTTCCACTAAGGAAATGTTAAGTCACTATCTGAAGCCAAATGAAGATGAGAACACATGGATCCTTGATGATACTATGTACTTAGCGGCCTTCTTGGTGTATTACCTCGGCAACTTTGTTATGGAGCAAGGAGATGAGGCCCTCATCAACTAGGCTTGCTATACCCCATGTTGCTCATGACATGTGGTATAAGGTTGTCTTTGGCCTCTCTAGTGTTGGCATTCATTTATAATACTTTGGGAACTTTGTCAAATAGCTTTGCTCTAGTGGGTGCATGCATTAGGCTACCCATTCACTTCCTTTCTTGTTAGGGGGCTTTCGTACTTAGCATAAAGACGAACAAGCAACCGGGCATGCTATGATTCCACAACCTCAAGGTCAAGGACAATGACCTAGAGATCCTTCTTTAGGACATCAGAGACCTTTTTGGAGATGGCACTACAGAGATTCCATGGCCACTTTTCTCTCACACATCACGCCAAACTAGTCAGACTCTACAGGATGACTTCAAGCTAGTAACATCACAATTGCTCCCTTCAGTTCCCCGTCATCGCTCTTTTTTGCCCATGGAGGATCGAGAGTGGTTGCTAAGCATCTATCCTTCAGTTTTGGTGTATAGAAAGCACCACTATGTTATCGGGAGCCATGCTATCGTCATAGGTTCGCGAGGATGTTCAGCTATGACCAAGAGGTGCCTCCGAGTTGCGAGTTTGACCTTCCTTGCCGAGTTTCTGAAGACAAGGGGAGCTTGAGCAGTGTGGCAGATTGTTGGCATTTCTTCTCCTAGTTCTTGTTGAATGAGTTCATGATCCCACCATTAAGGCGAACCCCTAGAGCCTCAGAGTCATACTTTCTTTGGTGACAACAACGCTTTGGGCACCTTTTCTCAAAAGGGGATAGAGAGTATACAGAGAGAGAGAAGGCATATGTGGCCTCTCATGTCCTTCCTGTTACTCCATCTTGCAAGCAATCTATTGGAGTTATATGGAAGAATGGTCCTAAGGTGAAAACATCTCGTCATAAGTACATGGGCATCCCTTAAGAGTTAAAGGGGGTGTTGGCTTCAACAGCGTACCTACCATCACGTGGGAAGGGGAAGCTAGCTACCGCACCCTCTACCTCGAACACCATTATCAGGAAGTGCACCCATGCCTCTCCATGTCCGGGCACCTCCTTGCGGTGTCTCACGGATGTAGGTAAGCATAGTTAAAATGAATGATTGTTTCTTATACAAATGCTATTTGGCATCTCACCATCTTTCTCGTATTTTTTCTTTCTTTTAGCTACCCCTCACCAAGGCCATGTGGATGGGGTTTGGGGGGCCTTCAGACTTGCCGCAGTTCAATGGAGTTGTAGTGGTATTGGCATTGGCATCTGTGGTCATGCTCAGTTTCTCTCTCTCTCTTTTTGGTGTCCATCTGTGCTTGCTTGGCAATTAAGCACCATTCCTGATGTCTCCTATAGATGTACCACTTGAGGTTGATGATGAAATTGACAGTACTTTGGACCTTGGAGTTGGTGATGAGGACTCAAGTAGGTGTTAGTAGAGCTTTGGAATCTGCTTGCTTGATTTGCCCCAACTTTTTTTCTTTCCTTCGCTAAGTGTCCTCCCCATTAGTAAATTTTGATGCTCGAGAAGCGACCCATCCTTCGGTTGAGGGTGAAATCTTTCAACAGGAGGCCACCCCTCTACTTAAGGATACATGTGAGTATTTGTTTCCCACCTTTGTTCCTTTTGTGAGCATGTCTATGTATGTCTTGATCTCTTCTTCTTCTTCTTTTTTCAAACTCTCTTGTAGTCGTAGAGGATGTCATGCCACCACCTTGAGGGGAGTCACCACTCATCACACCACAAGATATATGTGAGTTTCTTTTTTTTTCCTTTCTTTATTTTCTTGTAACCATGTTCATGCATGTCCCTATTCAACCTCTTTCTTTTTTTTCTTTTATTTTGTACATATAAAGGTGCACATGCACACGACTCCCTTTGTTGGCAAGGTCGTAAGGGTTATTGAGGACGTGACTCCACCCACAGAGTCAATGGTCGCCACCTTTATCTCCAATGACTGAGTTTTTGAGCATTCATCCTGTGTGGGGGGAAACTCGACGGCAACCTCAGACAACTTGACGTCCTCCTTAGGTATGTTTGTATTTTCTCTCTGTTTTTTTGATATGTTTTTGCCATGTTTTTTTTTCAAGAATACCTACTATTGTCTTGATGTTTAATTTGCTTTCCTTTTCTTTTGCAGCCTCTGCCTATCCCTACTTTAGCTCCGATGCTTGAGTTGTTTACTCCTTCCGAGTTGGTGAGGCTAGAGGAGGTGTTACATGCTCAAAAATTTCATGCTCCTACACCATGCTCCTTGCGTGCCTTGATGATATGAGGATCGTTTGAGGGCGTGCGCTAGATTCTCCGAGTAGAGCCATATCCTCCCAAGGGTGAGCTTGTCGAGTGCCTAGGAGGATAACTATCAACTCAAGGCAACACTTTTTAAATTTCTTGGAAAAATCCTCTTTCCAAATTACTTAAAAATTCCTTGACAATTCGCTTAAACCTTAGAAAAAGGCTAAACAACACCTTCCTTTGGTTCTCAAAACCCTTTTTAAAATCTATTACAAAATCATCTAAATACCTTTCTAAAATTGCTACAAAACACAGTGTTCAAGCGGCACAAAGCTGAAAACTAGAAACCATATCTCAAATCAAAGCCTTGATAGCTCCCCTGCTAGGTCCAAATAATCACATTAAAACCAAAGCAATCTTTCCAAAATTCTGCTAGGTTTCCAAGACTGGATGTCCAAATAAACTTAACCAGAACTCTATGTTCTAGAGTCAAGGTGTAGGACACCTATTGGCTCGTATCCCTCAAGAACATAGTCAAATCAGTGCTTAACAAAACTAGACAGTGTCACTGAAGGACTCTTCCAGTGCATCCCAACAAAACTAACCAACTCTAGGCTTAGGGACTACATCATGATCTCTACTATTCTTTCTAGGCCATTAGGGAGGAGGCTTATTACTTCTAAGTCATATCGTCTTTTATGACCTCTATGTCTTAAATGAAATATTGTTAATTCTTTTTAGGCCATTTCTAAAGCAATTCTAATGATTATCCTAATGATTATTGTATTTATTAAATTATTTCTCCAAGATTAATATGTATACACACCATATACATATACATACTATTCACACTTAAAACATCATTAAACAGATTCTGGGCCTGATTCGATAGACCGAAATCTATTTGTCGGCCGAACCAATAATCTAGTCCCAAACTTGAGAGCAAATCGGTATACTGAACTTGTTCGTATACCCGACCAGAGTCTCATGCTAAAACTATTCATCAGAATTGTTATTCTCATTATTATGACATGCTATCATTTCTCAAGTTCCCTTTTATCAATTAAGTCTCATACCTTAGCATAAATACAGCTAGGGGTGTTAAATGCTAGGGAGCAGGCGTTCAACGTTAAACGCTGGTATTCCAAGCATTTAAAACTCTGACATCCAATGCTCCACCGAGGGATTACCAGCCATTCTACAATATATAAATTACAATGTGCATGCTCAATGACTACTATTAATCAATTAAATCATTAAAAATAGGGGGAAAACAAGACAAAGGTGTTGAATGCCACTTCCTAAGTGTCCAACGTTAAACACCCTAGAGTTGTCGTTCAACACACTAAAAGCTCCCTGTAGACACTTCGATTTTAAAGTTACTTGGCAGCAAGCTTCTCTGGAAAGATGCTCTGGTTGCAACCACCACACCTAAATCCTAACTCCACCAAAACCATAAACACACAAACCCATTCAGGCCCACACTAGTCCATTCTGACCTAATCGAAGAAAAAAACAATAATTAAGAATTAAAAACAAACAAAATTCATTTAAATCGCTTAAAATCCAATTAATCAAGCGAAAACCCTAACTAAAGTCGAAATTAAATAAAATCCACTTAAAATCCAATTAATCAAATAAAAACCCTAATTAAAGTCAAAATTAAATAAAATTCACTTAAATCCACTTAAAATCCAATTAATCAAGTAAAAACCCTAATTAAAGTCATGATCCATTTAAACCATTTAAAATCCAAATTAAAACCCTAATCAAGTAGAACTCAATAAAATCCATTAAAAAAAGTTAAATCTAATTAAAAAGAAACCCAAATCCAAACAAAAATTAAGCAAAATCAATGAAGTCAAAATCTAAGTTAAAACTCTAATAAAAACCAATTAAACCAAAATTTAAACTAAATCCCTAATTAAAGTCAAGTAAAAACTAATTAAATCTAAATTAAAACTCAAACACAACTTTAATCCATTTAAATTCAAAAAACCCCCAAAATAATAAAACCCTAAAAATCCTAATTTGAAGTCAATTAATTAAATCACAAAAAAACCCTAAAACAATAGAACCCTAAAAACCCTAATTTAAAATCAATTAAAACCCTAAAATAATTAAAGCGCAAAAAACCCTAATCACTTAAACAAACTCAAACCCTTAATTAAAATCCAAAAGCCCTAATTAAATCACCAAACTAAACGTAAAACTAAAACGCAAAATCTAAATTAAAATCACTAAAATAAACCAAGAAAACCAAAATCTAAAACTCAAAACTCTGATTTGAAATCCTAATTAAAATCACAAAACCCTAAAATAACAAAATCCAAATATCACTTGACCAAACTTACAATTAAAAACCAAAGTCTCAATTAAAATGATAAAATCCTAAAACTAAAATCATCAAAACAAATAATTAAAAACCTAAAATCAAACAAAAGACAAAACCTTAAAACTAAAACAAAAAAAAACCCTAAAACAAAGCCCAAAACCAGGCCCAATACCCTGTTAAACCCTTCAATCAAAAACTTTAGGAAAGCAGAAATAATTCCAGCGACCTCGATTCTCCAGTGACATCTTTGACGCCATTTCCGGCAGCATCCCGCGATCTTTGGTGCTTGTTCCTGAACTCCTGTGATCTCCGACCACACTCCTCCAACTCACGTGAACATCGGACGGCCTTCAGTGGCTAAGAGGGAGGATCGACAGCTCGGAGAGGCTCCACCGACGTTTAAAAATGTCTCGCCGCCAACTGAGGGAGGGGTCCACTTCCAGTCCTCTCTCGAAGCGCATCGTAGACCTCTCTTCCAGCACTCAATCCACCCTAGAGAAACCTAGCGTTTTCCTGCACAATCCAGACCTCCTCCTCCGACCTTTTCTGCAACCCAGAACCCTAGCCACCGTCTCCAAAACATCGACCCAGAGAAGCATCGTCGAGCCTCTTTGGGGCGGCACACCTTCTAGTCAGGTATTTCTCTGTTCTTGTGCAATTTGTTTTTTCTTTTGTCTTATGTCCCGTTAGTCCCTTTAAGTCCCCTAGGTCACGTTTCGACGGAGATGAGCCCCCGATACGCCACCGTCTCCCTCCAGTGATGAGTTCTCTGTCGCCGACGAGGCCAGAGGCCTCTTGATCCCTGGCGAGGCCCTATGGGCCTCTCCTGCTCTTCATTCCTCCTCCTCCCTGGACTCCCACTGCTCTGGAGGAGTCTCCCTGAAGTCCACGACCAACCACCCCCGTCGACCACCGATCATCGTCGTCGACCCTTGCCGTAGAATCAACCAGGGATCTCCGAACGCTCCCGCTCCGCACCATCGCATCAAGAAGCTCTGCCTCGCCGCCAAGAATCCCTCCAAGCACCCACGTGGCCGTTCCAAGCCCCAGAGTCCCGTCTCTGCCTCTATCACCACCGTCGCCGGAGCCTGCGACGGGGAGAATACTCCAACCAGTCCTAGTCCTCGCCAATGCCTCCGAAAGCTTCATCAAGACCCCCCCTGAGCTTCCCCGATCTTCGCCGTGCCAAGCCATCGCCTCCAGACGTGCCGCAGTGGAAGCCCCCATTGCGGAGAAGAACACCGACAGGGGGGATCGACGGTGCGTTCTAGCCGTCGAGGGTTCGATTGGCGTCGTCGGATCTTCCCCCATCTCCTCTTCCAGCTTCCTCGCTCCTCTAACCTCCAATCAGCTGCCGGGAGGGCTCAGATGAGCCTTCCAAGCTGTCAACTGTTAGTTTTTAGGTTTTATTTAAAAAGCCCCTGTAGTTTTTAAAATGTTACAGTTAGGTCCTTGAATCTTTTTTTTAAGTCCTTATTTTTATATTTACGCCCTTGTAGTTTTAAATAATTTTTTTTCTTTATTTCGTTTCTACAAAATTGCATGTAGCCCCTTGTATATTCTAAGTTTCTGTTTTATTTGCATCAATGCTTGTTTTCTCACATTTAGGCCCCTGATTTCATATTTTCTTCACAACTAAGTCCTAATATTTTGCACTGAGCCCCCAGAACTTTTAAGAATGAGTTTTTTTTTGTAAAATTTGCATCCTGACCCTAAAAAACTTCATAATCACATTGACCATCATCAAAGCCTAATTTTAACACAATCAAGCCATGTAATTTTGGATGTAGGCCCCTGGGTTCACAACATATAATCCCAGAACACAGAAAATTTGCATCCAGACCCTTAGATTAATTTTAAATCCTTCATTTAGGATTTTAATCATTTTCTCACATGTTTTTGATATTTTCCTCTTATTGCATTTCATATTTTGCATTTAATCATAGATTCCATTTAAAAACCATGTTTTTACTGTAAGTTGATCTTTTGTTTCATATTTTAATCACATTCGCATTCATGTGTGAATTTTACGCATTAGGCCCTGTGTTTTCAGGAAATTACTAAGGTGTAATTTTCACACATCTCAGTGCCACATTTTCATTGGATCTGTCATCTACACATTAGAATAGAAGTCATTGAATGTACTTTAATCCAGATCTTCACTCTTTTTGTGAATTTTACATTTCGGTTCGTGTACTTGTCTTTTATTGTGTTTACATCGTTTTATTGTTTTTAAGACTATGTCCTTTGCATATTTTCTTGCCAATAACCCTTCCTTGACATTTCACATATATTTTGGGCATATCTCAGACCATGCATCATCCTCATACATGCATTTATTACATCTGGTCATTGAAATAACCAAGTTGCCCTTGTGTCACAAATTCATGCACATGCATGTTAGTTTTTACATTCAGTCTTGCATAACCTTTGCCTGAGTCATTCTTCAGCGCCTTTTACACATTTAGGTACATATTAATGCATTTTGCATAGTTTTCATCACATTATGCATATTGTCCATCCTTTAAGTAAGCCTGCATCTTATGTGTTTTTTTCATGGATTTTTATTCACTTGTTTTCAGAGACCCTCACCCGACATTCGATTTGATTTCCTTTACTC
The DNA here is from genome assembly GCA_024699735.1 of Posidonia australis. Classification (NCBI taxonomy): domain Eukaryota; kingdom Viridiplantae; phylum Streptophyta; class Magnoliopsida; order Alismatales; family Posidoniaceae; genus Posidonia; species Posidonia australis. The sequence goes on along the minus strand of JAMKQA010069879.1, from coordinate 3,698 downwards.
CTACATTTTGGATTTTTTCGATTTGATTCGGATTTCATTGCCTAAGCGCATACACTAACCGACTGAAAGGCCCACACTAGTCCACTTGCGGATTATTTCTCCTTTTTGATTTTCATGACTTTTTCTATTATTCCGATGACTTGGATTGGCCTCACTCTTGATCTTTTGATATCAGTATGGTTTTTCTGAGCATTCATTCCGAAAACACCGTCTGTGATTTTCTTCACATGTCACTGTTTTGCCTATTTTGCGCTGATTTCTTTGCAATTTTTCCGTTCGGGTTTCCATGATGTTTTCCACTATTCTAATGATTTAGGTCTATTGTATTTTTGATTCTCTGGATGTTGGTATGGTTTTCTAGAGCATTCTCTCCAAAAATGTCGTCATTTTATGTGAATTTCTTCACATGTCACAGTTTACCTATTTTGCATGGACTTCTTTGCAGCTTTTTTCCATTTTGACTCCCGCGATGTTTTCCAGGATTCTGATGATTTGATTTGATTGCATTTTTGGTTTTCTTGATGTTTATATAATTTTCTTAGCCATTCTTGCCAAAAATCTTGTCATTTCATGTAATTTTCTTTGTCACATCGTTTCTTGTGATTTTGATATTTCATGTGGGTTTCTTCGCAGTTTTTGCATACCATCTTGCACATCCGTCAAATCTTGCCCTAGCATTCATACTCGAATGATTAGAGTATGATCTAGATTTAGCAAGCATTCATCCAACCTTTAGCAAGCGAATTAGACTAGAAAAATCGAGTTTCTCAGGTGTACGGGGGTGCCTAACACCTTCTCCGTGCATAATAGGAATCCTTACCCATCCTATGGTTTGTGGACATCTGGCCTTCATATTTGCATCTCATGCATTCAATTCTTTATGGTTTGTTTGTGGTTTTCCTCGTCTTTCCCTTAAAAGACTAGGTGGCGACTCCTTCTCTTTTTCGTTTTATCCTATCTTGCGCCTTCGCCATCTTGGCATAACTGTAGCCTCCTCCCTCTAGCGCAACTCCGTGCCGGATCTCCAGACGAGCATGGTCACACTCCCCTACACTGAAAACTCTCCCTAAATCATTGAAAGACCATACAACCATCACATAGAGGTGGAGGAGCACTAAACACACGATAAATTCTTAAAAACCAATCTACTAACATTGAAAAAACTTTCACTTAAGGGGTGTGTACCTTATTTTGAGACCCAACTAATGCAAGGCATCTCCCCCACAATCCAGAGCTCCTCACCTTCATCCTCAGGCTAAGCTTGATGTCTGAAACAATCAGAAATCGTCGGAGCTCAACCACGAATGTCATAGCCTTCTCTGCACACCAAGGAATCCATCTCTCTACTTCCTCTCATCTTCTTCTCACCAATCTCTCCCCCTCTCTCTCTCATACAGAGCACCCTCACCTTCCTGAAGCTCTCCCTAGCTTCCTTGAGACGAGGGAGGAGAAGAGAAAAGTCTCCCCTGACGTGCACTCCCATCCCCTACAAGAATAGGTACCTTGACTTTTTGCATGCATCTTCAAAGAATTGTACACCTACCTAATATGCGTTCATCGTTAAACGCATGAATCTAGGCGTCCAACGTCTTAAGTACAGAAATCTCATACTAGTGTTGAACAATGTATATCTGACATTTTACATTAAATGCTCCTATTCTCAGTGTTCAACACAACAAAAAATCAGAATTCATTATCCCTGGTGTAGAATGCCTATAAGCCAGCATTTTATATTAAATGCCTCACTCCATGCGTTCAACAACTGAGAAATCCTAAATTAAATTTCTGGCTTAAATTGCTGTCTAAAATTCAAGATGTTACACCCTAATAGTGGCAACAATCATGGTCGATGGAGGTGTCTTCTCCTGAACGGAGATCTTCCTTACAAAAGGTTTGATGGCCCTTTAAGGTGCAACTGTGGTAGTTGGTGACGACAATTTATTGTAACACCCTAGTGTTACATAACAGTATAGAAACTACTCAAATAATTTATTAAATTTATAGAAATAAGCAATTAAATCATCAAAACAAACTACCTAGACTTGTGTGCGGTTAAGTGGCTTCGAAAATTTACACTAGAACATGACTGTACCTCCAACTATGCACCTACGACAAAAGCAATAAAAGCCATGCGTAAGTGACATCATTGTCATTTAGTACGTGCTCCAAAACCAAAACTGGCGAAAAACCCCTAAGCAGCTACCGTAGAGTGAAGAAACCACAAATACCAAAATGCCAAAACCCGTAATTTGAAAAAATCATTTACAACCATGCCTTTTCAAAACTTTCTTGTCATTTTTCCTTTAAAAACTCATGCACATTTGCAAATCTTTTTCATGCATTTCAGGAAGTAATTTATCATCTAGAATCCAACCAACTCACAAATCATTTCAAATCACGAATGATAATAAAACCACGGTTGGAAACTAACACAAACCACAATTCTCAATCCGAATCAAAACCTGTCGTATCATCCTGGTCGTAGGTGACCAACCTGGTCACAGGTAGTTAGCGAGGCTCCATCTCTGAGCACACTGCACTACTGTGGTAAACCACCTTACGTAAGAGTTCAACTGTCCTGGCCATAGTCTCAAGAAGCGTACCACACTGGCACAAGCACCAGCACAAGGTGTGTTCTCACGACACCCCTAGTGCATGAGCATCTGGGAACTCTAACGCTAGACTCGACCAATACTGACACTAAGGATAGTCCAGGTCTACCAATATCTCTGGTCCTTTAGTACCACAACAGTCGAGAGACTCACTCCTTGGACTAAAACTCGACAACCACAACTTAGGATGCGTCGCCAACCACATAGAGGTCTTAATACCCCTTGTCGGTACGGTCTTTCAGCTCACGTGGTTCCTACAAAATACCGAAATTCTCTTTTCAAAAACACATGCAGGTTCCTTTTCAAATCTCTTTTGAAAACCACTTTCCAAAAGCATTTATTGTTCTCAAGAATTATTTTCACATTTATTTATCCATTTATTGGCTCACAATCATTTCTCAAGTCTTTTTTACTTATTATAGGAAATTATCATCTCAACATTCATTATTCATGTATTTCTCACATATTTCATATGTATTCTCAAAAATCACTGAAAACATGCATTTTCTATTACTAAGGATTGTAGCCTATGTTAGCCATTGACGCTGGTCACTTGCGTCGGATACCTTCGGCTAGAAACCTACGACCTAGTCACGCTCTAGATTCACGCTGAAAGGATCTACCTCCTAATCGCGCCACATGTTTTACAGATAAAACTCAGAAACCATAGAACATACAGAACTTGATAAAACCCCTGTAAAATATTTAGAAATTCTAAAAAAACATCGGGGACTATATCACACGTCTGGGGCATGCATAATCACATTACAGGATACTTGCCATACATTCATGACATATGATCCCATTTATTCCATTTATTTTCTCATTAATGAACCTTATTTCTTAATGAAACATGATCATCATAGAAAGATCCCAAAAATTCTACCACAAGCATGCAAACCCACATTTCATGCTTTCATGTTGATCTTCATGTTGAAATACAATCTGTGACCGCGCGCGCCCGACCCGGAGAGGAGGAGGGGTAGGGAGGAGACCACAGCCATGCCAATGGATGGCGAAGGCGCAAGGATAAGAGAAAAGAAAAAGAGAAGGAGTCGCCACCTGGTCTTTTAGGGAAAGACGAGG
>JAMKQA010069878.1:0-15469 GCA_024699735.1 Posidonia australis | reverse complement strand
GTGGGGAAGATCCGACCATTTTTTCACAAGGAGGGTCCTGAAAAAAATTACATATAGCAATGGAATGAGTCGCTGCTTTGCATCGGAAGCAAAAACCCAAATATCTACAAGCACACTGTAAATGACCCCTCAAACCGCATTTAAAACAGCGATTGTTAACAGAACAATAACGTACCAGGGGAGAAGGCCCTTTCTTCCTTTTTTTCACCTGAGTCCACCCTGGAGATACCGTCTCAGGAAGGTTTCTTACACCCAAGGAAGAGGGGGAAAGAAGAGCGGCAAAACGAGAGCCACTACCTATGTAGTTGGTATCGTCAGAGGAAATCTCTGAGGGAATCACTGCTGAGTCAGATTGTCTGATTGTCACAAAGAAATCAGGCGGCTCAAGCGGCGAAAAAATAGTATTATAATAAGACGAGTCTTCCATTTGAAACTCCGTAGTGGGTTCATAAATGCCAGAATAGACAAGCATGGCAGGAGGGACGGGAGAGGGCACGTCGTCAGACGTGAGGGCAGGATTCAGAAATCGAGGTGGACCCACCAGAATCTCATTAGCCAGCGAAGTCGCTAAATCCTCATTAAGTAAATTAAAATTAACCTCCAAATCCTCATTAAATCCAGCAGTAGGGTTTAAATAATTTGAAATTATCGGGGGGACATATTGGGAATAACCCCAAACAGACCCCGAGGTGACAGAGGCGCCGTCCTCGGGCCTGACACACGAAACCCTCAAAACAGTGCTCCCCCGCTGCGATCCCATTGGCGGAAGGAGCCTCGTCGACGAAAATGGAAGAACAGGATCACAAACAGAAAGATCAACAGAACCAGTAAAATCAAAAGAGCAACCACCACCCAGATAGGGTCGAGCATGTTCTAACTCATCAATCAAATTAATATGCGCAGGCCAGCATTTAGTAACCTCAATAAAAAGCTCCCAGGAGACGATGTCGGATGGTGCAAGCACGTCGGAGCAAATAGAACAACGATAAACAGAATAAAACCACGGAGGTGCCAAAAACTTGGTAAAAAATAGACAGTCCACGCAGATGCACAAAGAACAATCATCCATCACAAACAAATAATCAGAATCACCAAAAGAAATCATCAAGACTCCAGATCTGGATGAGCAGAGCTCCGTGGATCTACCCCCTCTGAGACCAGAAAGGGAAGGAGAGTTCCGCACCGAAGAGACAGATCGCAGATCTGAGGTCAGTGAAGGGGAAGGAGCCTTCCTCCTACGACTTCCCCGAGGCGGGGCCGTCGAGGCGAGAGAGAGGGAAGAAGTTACCAGCCGTCGGTAAGCAAAACTAGAGTTTACGGATGGGGTCGCGGTGGAGGAAGGAACCTTTCTGGAATGGAGGAAATAGGGGGAAGGTGACACCGAAGAAGATCGGTGATTCACCGAGGGCACCAATGCAGAACGACGGCCCCCTGAAGGCGCCATCACCGATTTAGGGCACCGGAGAGCAGTTTCGCGAGAATATCGAGCGAGAGCGTTTTTCGCGAGAGCGTTTCTTGCGTTGCAACTTTCCAAGATTTGTTATTCTACATGTTCGAGAAAGGAGTGACATGTCAACTATTATGTGAAGTTCAACCATATTACATGAAAACAATGCTGCATGCATCACATAAATTAGAAGAGATTACATTAAAGGTGATAGAACCAAACATATTTCACTTTAGTTCTTTTACACACATGAGCTCTAGAAGAGTTATGAGATTGATATTAAGTAAGTTCGATGAAGTGATAATTTAGTAGAATTATCTATCAAATCATGACCTACTTCAACATTCATGAAGATTGTACACAACCTTAGAATGCAAAGACTCAATGATATTTTGTAATCAACATGGGCATACATTTGAAGGGGACTCAACTCCTTTTACTACATATTGAACTCTTTTCCTTTGTAAAGGTTTTATCGTGTTGGATTTTCCTTTGCAAGGTTTTAATAAGTCGATCTTATACTTCTCAAAGTGACATAAGAATAATGTACTCTCTTTTATTCATTAAGGTTTTATGTATCAATCATTATCTACTTCAACGTTTTGGAAGATAACACACAATGTTGGAATGCAAAGACTCGAGGATATTTTATCTTCAAAGAAGACATACTTTTGAGGCGGAGTCAACTCCTTTTTGCGTAGAGTTTTTCCTTCATTAAAGGTTTATTCCATTGGATTTTAATGGAGTATATGCTTTGTACATGGTCCAATGGAGAGTGTTATAAATTCATATGTATAAATGAAGTGGATGACTTTTGGACTACAAATAATTTGTATTCTTATAATTATCATAACTTTTGTCTTTACACATTATTTTAATATTAGTTACATGCATTCTTGAGTTTTTTCTTGTACCCTATGCCTATATAATGGGGACGTGATGAGACATAGAGTGCCCAACAACAAGTGAATTATATTAGTTTGCACTTGAAATTCTTCTCTAGTTTATTCTTTTTTTTTTCTTGCATACCAAGATTGTGTTGATATTTTCTCTTACTTTTGCAACACATTCGGCTTAAAGGTCTAATCTTGGCATTTGTAATATTGGCATGAACATTGTCTAAATTTTGTTACTTCTTTTTAGCCATTCGTCGTGGCTAATATATATTACTAATACTTATTATAGCCAAAAAAACTTTGGGTAAAAAGTACTTTTCCAAAAAAACAATTCCAAATGAATTTTTCTTAAGAAGCTTTCTTGAAAAGTTTCGTGATCAATTTTTCTTTAGTTTTAAACTAAAAATATACTAACAAAAATATAATATATAATTTTTTACAAAAAAGACCTATAGTTAAAATTATAGTTCCAAAATAATTCTCAAGTAGGTCCAAAAGATTGTTGGGTCTTTTATAACAAAGGTTAAGTTCCAGAACATTGCTTCTTATTTTTACACTACTTTTACAACTTAGCATTTTATGTTAACACTTCCACTTAGAAAATCTTAAAATCTAAGAGGTAACTTCAAAAAACTTCCAAAACTCCTTCAAATATATCCTTAAGCCAAAAGCTGCCACACTTGTGGTATATAAATTTGTGCGAAGCTAAAAGCTAAATTAGAGTTTATGAGAAATATATCAATACTTCTCACGAGAAATCAGATTTTATGAAAAATTTATAAAACAGAATTTGAGCTGTATTACAGCTCTAGAGCTTGCTATCGAAGCAACAGAACTGATAGCTTCTGACAAAAGCTAAAGCTATTCCGCTTGTGGAGCTTCTCCCACCAGCAGTGTCAAACTTACCTCTGTTTCTTTCCAGATCCAACTAATTTATGAAAATATTTTGTAAGGCCCTGGGTTCAAACCCGAGGTAGATGTTTGTGAATTTATGAGAAGTTAGTTAGCAAATAAAAACAACTGAGGACGCAGTTCTAATAACAACATTCTAAAGGTGCCGGAGAGCTAGAGACCAATAGGTTTCAACTGTGAACGGAGAGCGGACTGGACAGGAGAGAGTCCCGAGGAAGGAAGAAAGAAGAACCATGGACGATGCCACTGTTCCGGTGGCTGTCAGATGCCGCCACTGCGCCGGCCCTCTTGCCAAGGACACGGTATGTCTATCCTTCTACAATTAACCAATTCTTCTTTCCATGGCGAGCTATCTCGTCGTTTGCTGCTTCTTCTCTCTGAACGTTTCTGTCTTGTGTGGAAATTGTGTGCTTATTCCCGAGTTGGGACTTTGGTTCTTGGGCATGTTTTGACTCATGGCAGGAAACCAGTAAATGGACGGTGGCGCCCTTCGTCCGGGACAGCTTCTCCATGGTGAGGAAAGTCGATTTTCTTCCTTTCGTTTTGATTTAAAGTGCAGGAGAATGTTGTTGTTTTTTTTTTTTGTCTTTTTAATCTCAGTTTTGCTTTCTCACTTGTTTGGTTCTTCTTATATGTAAAATCTTTTTTTTTCCTCATAAGAGTTTTGAAGGTTAGATTGGTTTTTGTGGTTATTTGGTTTCTACTTGAGTATTGACTCACATGTTTTATGGATTAGATTGGCACTGCTGTCGGTGGGTCTATGAGCGCGTTCTATGGATTTAATCATGGTAATAAAGAAACTACTTGATGTTCCTTGTTATCATTCATGTGTTTAAGCATTTTAATATGTGATCTTCCGGAACTATGCGTTGCTATCAATTTCAAGGAAAAATCATTATTCAACAAGCTAGTTTTTTCAAAATGCTTGTATGCATTTACTCTCATTAGCTAAAGGATATGCTTGTCTCTTAAGGTTGTATTTCGATGCGTCATTATTTTTGGTAAGTACTTTGATTGCTATACTATAAACCGAGCAGCCTGATCTTGTCATCGAGACAACAATTTGCATTAATTCGATGGGGCCTGATTTCTATACTTTGTTGCTTGTCTCTTAAATTTGTATTTGAATGTGAGATTTCACTTGAAGATAGAAGTTGTAAATTATTAGAAAGAGTAATTTACTTCATGGTACCTTGAAGTTGCATCAATTTCCACTTCCATACCATTATCTTCAAAATCATTCACTTGAGCGTCGTCAATTTATGTTTATTTTCAATGTGCCTTAGTCATCTAACAACATTACATTTTCTTATTTTATCATTATTTTGCCCATCTCATTTTCTCAATGACATTCATTATTCTCTTTTCCCCAATTCGACTCCCCAACACTCTTCCTCTCTAAACTTGGGGTCCATTTGGTAGAACTTTTGGATAGCTTTTGAACATATTGCTTCCTTCTAGAAGTTACAATAGTCTAACAGTTCTATCAAACACTACTAATTTTTCAAAAACATGTAGCTTTTGAAACAATGATTTCTTTACATTTCTAAAAGCTGAGTTATGACAACTTTTAGTCAGAAGTTAACTTTTAATACTTGATTCAAAAATTGAAGCTCAACCAAATAGATCCTTAGTCTTCCCCACCTGATGGCAACTCCTCTACTCATGCTTTCTCAACCTCTCAAATGGTGACTCCCTTTTCTCTTAACCCCACCTGATGGTGGCCCCTCCTTTGTGAGTCCCCAACTCTCTTCTTCTTTGTGATTTCTCTGAACCCTAAGCTCCCTCTTTGACGTTGAGCTCTCCATCGTTGTAGCCACACTGATGCTCCTCCTACAGTTTCTCCTTTGTTATGAGTTATGACTCCACTAATGCCTCACACAAAGGATGTAAGGTGATGATTTCTCCTCAAGAATGACTTAGGGTCATTGGAGGAAGAAACCACTCAAAAAACACATACCCGTTGTGGCAAAACCATGAGCAGCCATAAAACCTCCTCCCTGGCTTCTCCATCGTCCATGATATCACAAGCATAGCTTCCAACTGCAATGACAGTGAAAACCACTGGAACTTGCTCTAAACCTTTGCTGCATGTGCATAGTTAGCTGGTGGAAGGAAGACGACGATGAGGCCATGCTCATGATTGGGGTTGAAGAGGAAGACATTGGTGGAAGGTGAAGAAGGGATGGTAAGAATGGCTGGGAAGAAGAAGTGTCGAAGAGGAAGAGTTAAGAGGTAATTGGAGGGTAATTTCATTAAAAATAAATCTTTGTAGAGTGACTGGGCATTGGTGGAATGACTGCAGTTTATAATGACTTAAGTTGATGGCATTGAAGTGAATGGTTTTGAAGTTGATGGTATAGAAAACCGATACAACTTCAAGGTACCATATATTGAAGTCATCGTATTAAAATCACAAATAATCGACAAATGATGCATCAAGGCAGCCACTATTCATTCAATAAGTGGAGAAGTTTTCCTTATACTTGCTAGGATACACTTTTTTTAAATATGTTGACATATTTTGCAATTGAGAAACGTATCTCATGTTATGTTTGGGTCAAACTTGTTTTAGCAAAACATTTCACGTATGCAAAGTCTTGAAGTCAGGGATTTTTCTTGTTTCACTTTTGTTACAATTTTTTTTGTTTGAATGGATCAGTCTTAAACATTTCTGCAAATAATTTTCTCAGCACAGTAATTATAATATATTTGTTGCATTGAACTCTATGTGTTTGGTCTCATAAGCCAATTTCAGTTTCAAATTTTATCGTTAAAAGTATTAGGACTATGTTCCTGTGTATCACATTGCTCACTGTTTCATCACTACTAGTTTTTTTTTCTGTCAGCAAAGAACTTGTATGAAACTTATAGTCTCTTTTTTGATAGGGATTTTACTTCATTATCAATAGATATTTATATATAATTGCCAACATATTTGCCAACTGTTATAGTTATTGATGTTTAACACGTGTAGGAGTTGAAAAGTGTCATGCCTAATTTGTTAGGATTGACATTTACTGAAACAATGGGGCAATATGACATTAGTTTGATCCTAAGTTATGTGGTTTGAATTAAGCACATAGTCATGTTTAGGTCATTATTAGATGACATACTCAAGTAATGGTATTTTGGTGTTTTCATATACAAAAGGAACTTAACCCATCTATTAATCAGGTCACCTATACCTCTACTGATCTACAATCCACTTAGGTCTAGTTTGGAAATTACTTATTTTTGATAGAAATAATGCTTGCTGATTATGGAAGTAGTTGCAGTCGTCTTCACCAACTTAATTGACTAATTTATTTAATGTCAAATTTGTTATTTCTGTGTTGCTTTGCAGCTATACCGATTGCTCAGAGGTGGGTAACAGGCCCTATGTGGTTACAATATCTCGTTGGTGTAAGTATTCCCATGGCTTTTGAATGGATGTTTACTTCAATATTAAGTTAGGTTGATTCTTTTCAAGGAACTGATGTTCAAGTAAGGAGTCAAACATCTGACTGGTTTGAAGAAATGGTGTTTTAATGAGCAATCAAGTTTGGAGTACTTTAGTTCAGGGAAGCTGATTTTGGAGATCGCTGTCTGTCTATTTAATAAGAAGTCAAGTACCTTAATTTTGTTTGGATATGAAGGAACTGATTCTATTCATATTTTATAAGTCATAGGCAAGTTATGAAATTCCACTTCAAGAGTTTTTTGCTACCAATCACCTCAATGCTATTTTAGAACTCTAGTTCCTCATGTAGAGTATTTTCTGAGAAACAAGTTAGATTTTTAGGAAAGTCAGTTCTGGGAAGTGAAGTTCCTTATGGATTGATTGGTACAAGAACACTATTTAGGTGGAAGTGAACTTTTCAACTGATTGTTCCTAGGAACTGTTATACAAAAGGAACTTGATCATTATGGACATATTATTTTCACAATTGTCAATATAATCTTGTGAAACTTGAAATATTTAACATTTACATTAGTTTCAAATGTGTTCGGTACTCTGGTACATATAAAAACTAGGGTTTGAAAAAGACAAAAAGATACCTCTGCCACTATATACTGAGAGGTAGGAAATACAAAGATAGAAACATGATTTAATTAGGAAATATAAATATAACAAGAATAGTATAAAATGTAAAATCCTATTATATTCTAACAATAAATCTAATCTCACTTACATCTTGCAGACTACAATGGTAGGTGTATTGACTATTGTGTGTTCAGGGCTTTGACCAAGTTTTTCATCACATTCTTTGTGCAGGGTACACCAGTAATAATCTTTTCCTCGGCTGTTGCGGGATTAGCAGGTGGGATGTTTGTTTTTCTTTTCAATTTCTTCTCCCTTTGATCTAGAATTTTTTAGTTTTATTTTTGTTAATATTAAGTACCTAACTTTAGTTTTGTTTGAATGAATGAAATTAGGGTGAAACAAAGAGGTTGTGTTCAAAACTAAAATGGCTCAAAGAGGTCTTGAAACCGTGTGCGAGAGAGAAAGTGGGAGTCTAAAGACTGCAGTCATTAATTCACAATCTTGATGAGAAAGAGGTGAGTGGGGATTGGGATTAAGAGAGTAACAAATTAACGACTGATTTGAAACTAAGTTTGGAGGATTCATATTAGAATGAAATTGTTTGGTGGCAATCTTCTCATGCTTTATGGTTAAAGGTTGGGGATCACAACACAAAATTTTTCAATTGTGTGGCTAATTGCTGGTGGCGAATAAACCATCTATGAACAATGGTGACTAAATATGAGAAAAAGAGTAAAAGATGGGGAATTTTTTGTTTTCAAATCATCTCAAGGCCAAAAGGCATGTTGGGATCGGGTTAGAAAACAATGGTCTTTAACAGATATCTTTGGTAGAGGTTATTGAGTTGGAGAGACTTTTCGTAGATGAGGTTAAGTAGGTTGCCTTCTCAATGTCTAGGGATTAAGCATTGGGTCCTTATGGGTTCCAAATTCATCTCTTATTCCAGAAATAATGGGATTTGCCTAAGGAGGATATGTTGAATATGATTCTTGAGGTTCACACCAATCCACTCATTGCTTAAAAAGAGGGAGCAATGGAGGTAGGGGACTTCATAAGATTGCTTTTGTATGTACTCTTCAGTTTTTGGTTGGTTTTGGTTGCTCACAAATGCAATGAGGCACACTTGAAATACATGTCAGTAGGCATCATCCTAAGGTCATATCTTGTATGCATTTTGGGACCAAAGGATGGGATTGGATTGATTATTGTTTGAGTTTGGCAAAGTTTTTGTTGTTCTTGTCGATGGTAATCCCATTGGATTTTTTGAGTGTGGTCAAGTCAAGTCCATTATCTCCCCTCTCTTTTCTCTTGTTGAAGATGAATTTTGATATTTATGTGCGAGCAGTTTTAGCTTGGTTCTTTAAGGGCTTCCAACCTTTTCGTGATGGTGGTGTTGCCCTTTTTTGGCAATTCGTCAATGACGCTTTTGTCTTTTGTGGATCCCACTCCAAATTAAGGGCCTCACTTTTGTCCTTCATTGTTTTTAGTTGATCAAAGGTTTCAAGGTTTGTATTAGGAAGTCCTTTATTATTGGGGTTGATGGGGGGACTGTGTCTCGGACTGTCGAATCGTTGTGTTGTGTCCTTTATCATTCATTATTGGACTCTACTTCTCTTTGGTTCTTCATGTGTTCGGACTTTGGAGTGGGATCCGATTGTAGAGTGGTTTGAGCATCATATTTCAAGGTGGAAATGACAATTTTTGTCCTTTGGTGGTTGCCTTACCTTGGTTTGTTCCGTCTTTTCAAACCTCTTGATTTATTTTCTATCTATTTATCTATCTCAGTTTCAATGGTGAATAAGCTTGAGCAGCGGAGCATATTGAAAGGTATTTCCTTGGAAAAAGGGGAGGAACTGTGAGGTTTACTACATGATTACTTGACACAAAATATGATGTACTTGTACAGAGGGAGTTGTGGGCTTGGGGAATTTTTATCCTTGAAGTTAGCTCTTTTAGGAAAATAGATTTGGCATTTGGGTGAGTAAAGGGGGAGACTACGATGAGGATGCCTTGTGGCAAAGTGTGATCATTGGAAAATGATGTGAACAGAGCTTTAGAGTGTGTCGCCCATCCATGGTGGGATCTTTGAGGTTGAGGAGGTGGTGAGACGTGGGGTGAGGATGAAAGTGGATTGCTGGAATTGGTTGCAGTTCTCAAGAATGTTTTGGTTCATCCCATGCCATTGTCTGTCATTTCCATCATTGTTCCAACTTTCGATAGTGCTTCTGCTAGTATAAGAGAGTATTTTGTACATTCACCAACAGGAGTTGTGTGGAATTTGAGATTTAAGAGGTTTCTCAATGACAGGGAATTCTTGGATTATGTTTCTTTGCTTGCTTTTTTTTTTTTTGAGAAAGGTGGGTTTAAACTACTTGTTGTTTTCTTCTTACGTTTGCTTTTGTTGGGGCAAAGATGGTAACTTCTCATCAAGTCTCTTTTTTTTATCATAGCTGAAGGTGGTGTGATGGTATCATGGTAGGGTGTCATAAATGGTTCTGGTATGATAGGATTCCATTAAAGATTCAAGCTTTCTCTTGACAAATTTTCCATGGTGAACTTCCAATGTTGTGGACACTTTGGAGACGCCATATTCAGCTTGCCAAGCGGTGTTCTTTTTCCTCAGCTTATGAGGAATTTATGCCATTTCTTATAGAAGTGTATTACCATGTGACCTTGGTGTATTGGTTTGATTGGGTGAATTGAATTTATAAGATATGGATTGGGAGGACTTAGGCTATTTTGCCAGGTCAGAGGCAAGAGGAAGAGTGTGGAAGGCTATTCCTCATGTAATATGGTGGACTAGATCGATCAAAAGGAATTTTAGAATCTTACAGGATGGTCAGCATTCCTTGGAGGAAATTTGGGTGGGATTATCCAAGGATGGATTCAAGATGCTGATATTGTCATATGGGATTGGCTTGACCGTAGCTGTCAGTTTGATTTGTTCTTGGTTTATCTCCTTGTTGAGCATCTCTTTACTTTTGTTTTCTAAATTTTCATTATATTCTCTTTACGTATCACTAAAACAATGGTGTCTAACAGTAGAAGAGCAGTATCAGAAGACGCATATGTTAGAATAAATAGACGTCTTTTCACAATCACTGTAGTATATGTACAATAGTTTTTCTCGATAAAATTATATAGATCCATAAACAAAGCCATAAACAGGTTTAGACATAGAAGAATGGAAATGACTTCTTTTTAAAGCATCATGTGACTTTTTACAAGGTAATATTTACTGGCTGAAAATTTAAATACATAGAATAAGGCCATCTGTGGGCATGTTAAGAATACCCTGGATAACTTGCAATTATTATGAACATGAAGATTTGCTCATTCTTGTAGTTATGTGCTTTCTTCACACACATTTTATAGAATACCACGTGTCCACATGTTTAGTTCCATGTTATATATTAGATATATCCGGTGTCTATCGTTTACTTTTGATTGTATAGGTGGTGCTGTTCCTGCCCTAGCACAACTTGTATCTTCCTCTTACCATGCAGCAATTGCTTCTTCATCACTTGCAACATCTTCCTCGAATGATGAAAAGATGCAAAAGTCGAGAACCTCTTCTCCTCTATGATAAAGGATCACCTCAAATTTCTGATGGCTAGTGCTCACAGTTACAGCTGCAATCCCATTGTATGTGATTCTCTATCTGTTCATGTGTTTCAATAGAGTTAGAGAATACTCTGATTCTTGCACTTTTTCACAAGAGCTCGCACAACTCGTGTGAAAAGTTATGTTATAGTTCCTTAACGATCGTGTATTTTTGTAGAATAATCATCTACCTATTTTGAGCATTTTCAAGTAAGAGCACCATATTGTTAGTCAAGCATGTATGGTCGGTAATTTTATTTTACGAACTTCTTAACAATATTGATCAAGTTTCGTCTTAGTTTTGCATTCTTGGTACTGGATCTGTATCTCAAGATCCATAGAGCAGCTTCCCTGTTAGCCTTTCTAAGGCTAGCCATATGAATTGACTAATAACACCAACAACATTAACGATATCTGGGATGGGTAACAAGGCAATGTACATCATGCAACATCATCGGAATCCTCTAGGTCATTGTCCGAAAATGAGGCCTTGGGATCAACTTCTGTAGGAATATCCACTACTTTACTACACAGCAGTCCAGCCTCATGAAGGACATCGGTGGTATACTTTCTTTGCGACAAAACGACTCATTGTTTGCTACCTATCATTTTTTCAATAGTGACCAGTGTAATTTGACCAAATCATGTTTGTTGACAACATCATTAGTTAAATCATGTATGAAATGTATTTGGATTCAAATTTAGTATTTATATACTTAGTAATCCATTAACAATCTTAAAACATATGATAACTAGGTTAAATCAGCGCCAACCATGTAGATTTGGAGTCAAAATAATGTTTTTTTTTTTTGAAATTGGTTGTTAATATATTACTAATCAGTAAATTTCAGACTATGAAACCAACACCAGGAATCAAAGTTTGACAAGGTAGAGAAGTAAAGTGTACCAATACAGTCAAAAGTATTAAAATATTATAACTCAAAATAAATGTTATAAATGTCAAAATATTGAAATTTCTGTTCAAAGTTGCCAGAACCAATAGAACGGCTATGGTTCAGCCGAAGCAAGGGTAATAATTCTGGTAGCAGAAGCAATGGATTAGGCTGTCTGTTCTCAGGTTGCCTGCTCACAAGCCTGTCGTTAGTATTCATGCATCATAGTTAGGGTTTGCGAGAAATCAACTTGATTTCCTTTTGAAACACAAATTTCTCCTTAAAACCTAATTAGTGAAATGATACTAAAAATGATATCAGTATTCGATCTAAAGTTATTTCTAAAGATTCTATTGTTTCTTTTAATCCATAAGTACCAAAATACTATAGGAACCATTAAATTCGAAAAAGTCATGAAACCATTATACTTAGCAAGAGAGACTATTGAAAATATGTCCATCAAGCTGATGGAAGGGCATAGACCTGGGTTGATGGAAAACAATTCCCAGACTTTAAATGTCATTGGGCAAGATAGGAAGATGTGAGAAGAAGACTCTAAAGCATGACCACAGGAAGGACAAGAGATCTGGCCTAGCAAGCCTTTTTGGAATAGGTTCTCTCTAGACAATATCTTATTATAAATGACAAGCGAAGAGAATAACTTGAATTTTAATGGTATGTTTGATTTCCAAACTTGCTCAAAAAGAGGAAATCTAGTGCCAACATCATTATTGATCTCATAGCAACTCTTTACTGAGTAAACCTTTTTTGAACTAAGTAACCATTCAATCACATCCCTTTCATTATTGACAAGAAGGTTATTCATTATCTCTGTAAAGCATTCAAGTTAAGATTGCAACTTATCATAACTAGTTGAATTGTCTGGAGAAAGATTAAAAAGTCTTAAGAAATCACTATTATACTTGAACCAAGTTTTTTTAATAGTGTTTTTTTATTGGTAATCAGCAAGAATAGATCCAATAGGTAATGCTTAAGGGAACCGAAATCACCCTAGTTACTCTCCCAATAAAGACTATTCTCCCCATTATTTAGCAAGGACCTAGAGAATGGCCTCAAAATAGAGAAGCAGCACCTAAGTTCCCTCCAAAGAGGCGACCTAGTAGCAGTAGAGTTTAATAATGCTCCCAAATTGTTACGTGAAAAGTGTCTGGACCTAACCAGATCAGTTCATTTTAACTGATATTTCCCAAAGGTTAATTGCCATAAGAGTTTGCATTTCATGACGGTACTAAAGTTTTTAATGTTTATAATACCCCAACCTTCCTGAGATTTTGCTCGACATATTTTTTCCAAGCTACTAATTGGCACCCCCCATTAGGTGGGTTAGCTGCAAACTATAAAAATCTTCTATGTAACTTATCTATTTCTTTCTCCACCCTCACTGAGAGATGAAATACAGAAAGAAAATATGTAGGTATAGCTGTTAAGACTGCATTCACTAAGGTTAGTCTGCCACCAAGGGATAAAAACCTAACTTTTCAAGAAGCCAACTTATCAGTTAGCTTATCTAAGATCGACGTCTAGTCCCTAAAAGTAATACTCTTATGATGTAGAGGCAAATCTAAGTATTTAATTAACAAAAATCCCTACTTATACCTTAGAACATTACAATATTTATTAATATGACCCAATTACACTCCAATTCCTAAGGGTCAAAATAATGTTATGTTCATGTATTATAAATTATATAAATATTTCATGTGTTCAAAAGATTATCACTTTAGTTTTATCTTGTTGTTTTTTTGTAATTAGATGTATATTGTGTCGGAGAAGATTACCTCATGCTTTTCTTGACAAAGACTTGAGTGACATAAATGACATTTTTAACCAACTACTATGGTGCAGTTGGCTAGAAGGAGTGGAAATTTCACCTTCCTCTCAGGTTCGAATCTCATAGACCGCAAGGAGAAAATATATGCATATCGATATCAAAAAAAAAACATAAATGACATTTTTGGAAGCCGAATTGAGTTGACAGACTAGCCTAGCTTTTCAATTGAAGCGCGTGAGCTCTATCTCAAACCATAAATAATTTTCTAAAGACAACAAACTCAACTCCCCCAGCAACGAATCCAAGTAGTTGTTGCACGTAAATCTCCTCGTCAAAATCATATTCATGAAAACATTCTTCACCTTCAGTTGGAACAATGATCGATCACGCTCTGGCGATTTTTTTGCGATAACCATTGCTGTTTCTCTGTTTCCTTCTGAGTTGCCCTTCGATCCTCTCCATCCTCGTCACTCTCCTAATGGTGGCATGTGGGATGCCTCAGGGGCGCAGGGAGCCCTACCTCCTTCGCTCTCGGAAGGCAGTGCCGGGGCGAGACTGGGACGATCGGGCTGTATCTAAGATGGCATCTTCTCGGATGGTAACCCCTAACTTTCCTCCCTCTCTGATCTGCCCAGTAAGGGGCAATCAGAAGATGAAGGCCTCTGTTCCTCTCTGTGGAACGACGCTGGAGGGGCCTGCTCCCTCTGACTCCTCCTGGAGAAGAACCCTTGCCGATAACCCCAGATCCTCTAGATCTGGATTATCGGTCTTATTTTGTGGTTTTGCCCCTGGTCTGAGCTTTCCTGGAGCTTGGCACGGGTCTTTTGTTGTGGATGCTAGTTATATTTGCAGATCTATTCCTCTGGGATGCTCTCTCAGTTTGGCATCGTGTTTTCTGAACTCTTCTGTTCTTGTGGATTGTGGATCTGAGATCTTGAGATGTTTTGATTTTACTCGGTGTGATTTTTTCGATGAGTTAGGTTTTCCTGTGGTTTTTTGCTCGGCGGGGGAATTTTTTCTCATTTGTGCCTTGGGATCTGTATCGTGTCCCCGGCATATTGTGAGTTTAGACCCTGTCTTGCTCGCCGCTCCGGCGAGGCCTCTACAACTTCCGATCGGTCGGAGGAGGGAGGAGTCTGCCACGGTGGCAGGCACGCCAGACTTTACAGCTACCTCTTTTTCTGTGTGGGGATATTCTCGGTTTTGCCCTCCTACTTTTAATTCTCGCAGAGAACTGGGCGAGGGCCTCCCTGTAATTTCAGGAAGTGATATTTCGCCTTCTTTTTTCCCTCCTATTCCCGCTGAGTTAGTGGGTCCTGGAGAGTCATGTCTGGCAGACGATTTGGCTGTCTCTGCTGTACTTCCCCCTCTTCACGTCGATTCGGTATTAAATGCAGAGTGGGTCTCTGCCTGAGCGAGAAACTGCCCCTTATATCTCTAACATGTCGCCGAATTTTCTGACATTAGACTCTGCGGCAGATATTTCGCCTGTCAGAGGTGATTTTCTTTCTGATTTTGGGGAAGGCGGATCGCGTTTTGAAGTTTTGAATCCCTCTCTTTCCCTTTCTTCCTCTGGCGATACCCTAGACTGTATCCTCAACTCTCCGAGGTGGACTCGGGTGGAGAAGAAGAAAAACCCTGACTCTTCTCTGGTACGTTTCTGTAAGCTTAATAATCGGTGCTTTCTATGTGGACTGCGTGGACACACAAAAAGCAACTGTAGATTCTCAGGAACATGCTATAGATGTAAATCTCATTCTCATTCAGTAGCTATTTGTGATTTCTTCCAGGATCACTGTGATACATCTACCATGGCAGGGTTGTCTCCACAGAACCCGATTACCATATATCCTACCAATGCCTCCTGTGATCTTTCCATCTATTACTCCTGCTGTGCCA
>JAMKQA010069877.1:0-12429 GCA_024699735.1 Posidonia australis | reverse complement strand
TTCTTTGCATATATGAACTATGAAATATTCTCATAAAGCACATTAGTCTTTTGTTATCATCAAAATCAAGATATGGCTAATAAAGCCAACAATCTCTCCCTTTTTGATGATGACAAAACTACAAATATTTCAAGGTAAAAACAACATATTAACTTTTATTAGTACTCTCCCCCTTTTTGTTATTAGTAAAAAATATCATAAAAATTTAGCTCTCTCTCCCTACTTATTTAACCTTGCATAACGATGTGTCAATATACTCACCCTTTTTGTCAATTCTTAAAGATTTATATGATAAAGTTCAAGCCTTTTTCGACATTATTTCCTCTTATTCTAATTTTCTCCCCCTTTTTCAACAAAAATGTTATGCAATGAAAACATCTAAAGTTTTAAGATTTTTCAAAAAGAATCATATAAGGTCATCAAATTCAAATTTAAAAATTATTCACTTATGCTCAAAGTTCTTATGTCAAGATATTCAATAATCATCAAAATCATGAGCAATTTTTAAATATTGTCAATTGTTAGATACCAATTTTTTGAAATTTATACCAAATGTAACAAAATATGATTTATACCAATTTTATAAGATATCAAGTTTATCATTTAAATTTAATATTAAGCATATGATTTAAGTTATGCTCCCCCAGAAAGAAATTATATTCACATATCACAAATGTGTTATTGTGATTTTTGACATTTGTTTTCATTTAGGTCATTTCAAAAATATTCAAGGAACCATCAAAATTAACTTTTTGCAAATGCCAAATTGTTGAATTCAATTGTTAAGATAGCAATTGTTGAAATTTATGAATTAATTAAACTCCCCCTATCAACAAGCATAGATGATAACATATTTTCAGTAAAACTCGCCCTTGATCCAAGTATGGGTAAAAATAATCTATATTCAACAAGTATAGCAAAAAGATGAATCATTTAAAGCACTAGGACACTTTAAATACTAATCTCAATACCACTATGAGTATATGATTTTTCTTATTTTCATCATGAGCAAAAAGGATATGACATTGTATAACATTATCAAAATAAGATATTATAAGTTATGTCAATCAAGTCCATTTATGCATATATTTATGGTTTAAAGATCCAAATGAATGGTCAAGATATTGTAATATTCAATGTAAGAACAAACCATGGTTTGAATTTACAAAAAAAAAATCATTAATTAAAATTGACAGAATTCATCTGTCAGAACAATCGGTCGACCGGTATATTTTGGTAGACCGAAACAGTAAAAATCGGTTAACCATTTAAAAAACGGTATACCGAATCAGGGAATATTTCAGAATACATTTTTTAAAAAATTAAATGTCATATAAAATCATTATGCAATTATATCCAAATGATTTTAGCTAATCAATATTATTCAATGAAAAACTTTATAAACACTTAATAATGTTTTTCAATGGGATTTATCAATATTTTTCAATTAAGTATAGTCCCATGTCCCTTTTGTTCCTTAAATAGGTCAAGTAACTCCATTAAGGAGGGATTTTGGTACCAACTTTATTTTAGATACAAAATTTATTTTAGAGATCATATCAATATTCTTTTTAGGTATCCATTTTCCTTTTTCAGTGACAAATTCATAATTATGATTTTTAACTCTAATAAATTTTATATTTAAATTTTCTTGATTCAAAGTTCTTCTTACTAATTGTAAGCTTACTCACATCATTAAGCAAGCTTTCACTTTTGTTTTTCAATGATGCAAAGTTATTTTCCAAATTATTAATTTTTCCTTTCATGATATTCAATTCATTTTCCAAGACATTATTTTCTTTCTTAAAAGTTTTATACTTATTTCTTAATTCTTCATTTTTAATTGAAAACATTTCCTTTTCAAGCTTTTCATTAATGAAACTTTTATTTAAGTTTTTGTATTTAGCATTCAAGGATTTATGTTTTGTATAAAGTTCAATGAATGCAACAAGTAATTCATCTATAGAAAAATCTTTAATATTGTCTAAAGATGAAATTTTACTATATGTAGCCATAAAACATGAGTGAGCTACTTCACCATAAGAATCTTCATTAGTAGAAGAGTCACTATCATCCCAAGTGGCTTGGAATGCTTTCTTTTTCTTAATTTTACTTTTATTATTTTTGTTCTTCTTTTGAGTTTCATTTTTCTTTAAAAAATTCATGAACTTATGAGTTATAAGAGCAAGATCTTCCTCATCCGAATCATCTGACTCGATAGAGGTGTTAAGTGCAATTCTTTTCTTTTCTGGAATATTTTCTAATTCCTTTTCTTTCAATTGAACTTCATATGAAGTAAGGTTTCCTATAAGATCTTTAAGGGAATAAGAGGATAAATCCTTAGCTTCTTTTATGGCTGTGGTTTTCTTTTCCCAATTCGGAGTTAGAGATCTTAGAATCTTTTTAACTAATTCACTTTGAGAATAACATTTTCCAAGGGATTGCAAATTATTAGTTATCTCAATAAATCTAGTAAACATATCACTAATAGATTCATTTGGTTGCATTTTAAACATTTCATATTTATGTACAAGCATATTTATTTTTGTTTCCTTCACTTGATTTGTTCCTTTATGAGTGACTTCTAAAACATGCCAAGCTTCATGAGAAGTGCTATAATTAGAAATAAGATTGAATTGATCTTGACTAATAGCACAAAATAATGTGTTTAACCCCTTAACATCCAATGTGGCTAGTTTTTTCTCTTTTTCATTCCATTCCTTATAGTTCTTTTTACTAAGTGTATATCCATTTATGACAATGTCCCATAAATCTAGATTTATAGATTTTAAGTAAATGTTCATCCTACATTTCCAATAATTATAATTATTTCCATCAAAACATGGAGGTCTACTAATGCTTTGGCCCTCTACAATATTTTTGTTAAAAGAACTAGAAGCTATATCTAGAAGATGGTTAAATCTTTATCCTAGATTAACAAGGTTCAGATATCAATTGTTAGGATCTTTAGGCTTCACTAGAGGGGGGTGAATAGTAATTTAATAAAAATATTTGCAATATTAAAGTTTATTTAACAAAATTTAAGTTTTTAAGTAAATGACATGTAAGTTGAGGAATTTGAATACTAAACTAAAGCATACAAAGAAAGGGATAAGAGCAATGATATGCACAAGTAAATTTATAGTAGTTCAGCCTCCCCGGCTTAGTCCACTCCTCGAGAACCCTTCAAGAATTTCACTAACCTAATCTTATTCCGAGCCAAGATCGTGTCGTACACTCTTGACGAATCCTCGCCAAGTTCCGCAAAAACCGCGACTTCCTTCTCTTAATCCGGAGAAGAACCTTTACACTTGGATTTTACAACTCATTTTCTACAATCTCCCAAACTCAATTTGGCTAAGTGGATGGATGAAAAGAAGCTCTCTTGCCTTGGGAGTTTTTCCAATGAAATTGGAGTGGAATGCTTGGAAACTTGAGTAGTTTGAAGCTCTATATGGGGTAGGAAGTATATGTGCTTCATAGGTGAAGAATGGGGGTCTATTTATAGGAAAACATGAGTATAATAATGTGTTTAACGTCTCTCTAACGTTCAACATTGGTTATTGATTCGGTATACCGAAATCAAAACGATTGTCCGAAACATGCAACGGTCGAGCATTTCGGGGTACCGAAAATAATTCGGTATGCCGAAAACCTTTGCTTCGGTATGTTGGTGAATTTCAGTATGCCGTTCTGGGTTTCTTTTCTGATTTTTCTAATCTGCATATATTTTGGTATACCAAGTAAATTCGGTATGCCGAAAATGCCCTTAGTCTTATAATGAATGTTTTTCAATGAATGATTGGTTTTGGGGCTAATGCAATTTTCCTATGACTCTATGTGGATATTTGGGAGATTATTACAAGTTCCTAGGTATACGAATAAATAGAAAATTACATCAAAATAATTACAAATATTATTTAATTTTTCTTCTCCTTTTCCTTCATCTTGAATTCTTCTTGATGGCGCGTAGGTCTCTGTCTTCTTCAAATGTCTTCCTTTTTATGCTTGAATCTTTTGAGTTTTTCAATGGTTTTTTTTACATATATGAACTATGAAATATTCTCATAAAGCACATTAGTCTTTTGTTATCATCAAAATCAAGATATGACTAATAAAACCAACTAAGTAGAAGCATGCGACGTCACAAGAGAGGAGGTGGGGCGATGTCACAGTCGACTCCTCCTCTTTGGTCCCATGGTCGACTTTCTCCTCCTAGTGTTGTCCAAGATGCCATGGAAGGTGGTGGAGCTGTTCGAGGAGTCCCAAGACGTCGGCTTTGCTCCCAAAGACTCCACCTTTGCCGTCTCTTAATGTTGGTTTTGTGGATTGCTTCATGTGTTTGTGTTTGTACACAAATTGGTATTCTCTTGAAAATTATTATATGCTTTGCGAGGAGGTGGAGCTCTGTGGCGCTTGACATTGGATCTCGACGGAGGTGGAGTCAAGGTTGGTGATGAGGCACTGGACAATGTCGTCTAATGTGGTGGATGGGAGGAGGCATGTTCTTGTAATACTATTTGGATTCAATTAAGTAATATTGAACTGTATAATGGAAAGTTGAGTTTTTAAATTTTGTATTTAATTGTAATTGTAAATTTATCTTGTATTCAGTTCTGTAATACTGAATTGAAAAATTATTATTATTTTAATAATACTAAATTGTTGATCAAAGTAATGTTTTCAATCAAATGTAATTGTAATTACGAAATTATTTCTTATTCAGTAGTGTAATACTAAATTAAAATAAACATTTAGTAATACAAATTTTTTTTTATTTAATTTAGTAATACAAAATTATTTTTTATTTAATTCAGTAATACTAAACTGAAAAACTAAATTATTTTTAACTTAGATCAATAACTACCACACTTAAATGCAATTCAAAAAATTTTTAAAAATTTTCCTCTAAAGAAAAACCACTTGTGGTATTACTTCCAATAAAATGGTTTAAATTATGTTTGTTGGATTTATATCCAACGTTCAAGATCAATCTTCCCTCAAATAAGTTAATTTGATAGAAGATGTAATTGATCTGGCTCTCTCTCTCTCTATGTATGTATGTATGTATGTACGTACACACACACACATATATTAATCAAAACATAAAATACCTAAGCAAAGAGTCTAGGTCTGGTTCGACCGACCGAAATGAATCAGTCGACCGAAAGCCTAGCCCTAGTCTAGCACATCGATGAAAAACGGTTGGCCAAAATAGGGACCCAGGCCTCACCCTAGAACCCACTCAGTATACCAAATCAAGGACTTAGGGCAAACCAAAACCAGAAAACGACATACCGAACCAAATCGATATGTCGAAACAGACGACAACTGAAATTGAAAACAAGACACCCAAAACTTGTCTCAAAATGGGAACTAGAGGCGTTTCACACACAAGCACTCATAACTTGCAAACCACATAGCCAACTGAAGATCTTGACAAGCTCTATGATTTGAGATAAGAAGCACGAAGATCTGTTGGACGGATCACAAAAAATCACAAATCAAAGCCAGATGAGTACTATTCACTTGTTGACCACCTACTTCATCTAATTCCAATAAATGTCCCATAAATGAATATAAAATCTTCTAAAAATTTTCATAGTCATCCATACACTAACATGCATCTACGATTCTAATTGGAAACAAAAGGAAGCCTAAGGGTGTGTACCTTTGTCATTTCTCTTCTTCTTTTCTTCTCTGTTCTTCGTCTCTTCTACATTGACTTTTCTTCCTCTTCTTCTCCAGGAAGGCGACGATGGCGGTAGGACTTGGAGGTGGCGGCGACAGCAGTCCCTCGCCTCTCTTCCTCTTCTCCTCTACCTCTCATTTTCTTGCCTTCCTTCTGTTTCTCTGCTGTTCTTCTTTTTTTTTCAACGCATGCCAGCAACTCCATGCACCTACAACCACCCTCCTCATGTAGTCAATTCTCTAGATAATTTTTCGATCGAATATTGCACAAAAGGCCTTTGACAAGGAGGAAATACTTTGGATACCTATATTAATGAAATAATTCACAAATTGGAGTTACAGTGGCATTGTGACATCCTGCATTATTCTATCTTTAGCCCCGCATGCCTACGGGTCACCATCCACCAAAACTAACAACCTTCACTAAAAAATAACTTAATCAATAATTAATTAATATTAATCATGATTAAGTAAGAATGGTTCTTTTTCACTACCTTCCTCTCCTGTCATTAGCACTTTTACAGATAAAGATTATCTAGCTAATAGTATTTTAACATGGAACTGTTATGCTGAATTCTCTAAATTTTGTGCTAAGATTGGTATATTATTTGATACTTGCAACAAGGCTACGAATTTTTTGAACTTTGTTTGTTCACATCAGTCACTGCCTTCAATTAATCTTGATTGTAATACTGATTGTGTAGAGCTCTTAGAGTCTCTATGTTTATAACTCAAACATTTAGATGATTATTTTGTTCTAGAATGTAAGAGGTTTAGGCAATAGATGTGAACGTAAAGAGGTAAGGAATATTGTCCATAGATAAAGATATGATGTTTTAATACTTTGTGAAACTAAACTTGATATTCTCTCTCAACCTCTCGTTTGTGCCATTGGTGGGGGAGGGTTAAATAGCCAGGATTTTTTACCCTTCCAAGGGGCTTCTGGTGACATCTTAATTGGTTAGGATGCAACGTTTTTCACAAAATTAGATATATCTGTAGCCCATGTTTGGATCTGGAATAAAGGCAGAATTGGAATAATAATTTTATTTGGCAAGTTAAAAAATAGAATAAAAGCAGAATAGTAATTCCTATTCTGATTTACTTATTTCAGAATAGTTATTTCACGGGAAAGGTAGAATAAAGTTATTCTCATACAAGTATGTATATGGTGTATTTATTTTTTGTCTAAAAAGTAATACATATATAATATAATGTATACATATTTTAAACTAGATATATATCTTAATAATCAAGTTGATTATTATTAATCTACATGTTTTTCACTTATTCCAACATTTATTTTGATACTTATTCCACTTTTCATCCAAACCAGAATATCTCCCTATACACACTTATTCAACTTTAAAAGAAAGTTACTTTTAAATTGAATAGTAATACCATCAAAATACTAATACCACTTTTCACTTATTTTTACTTTTCTTATTCTACATCCAAAAATGGGGGTAGGGAATTTCTCTGTATCCTTGAAATTCAGAAATCATATAGATGATTTTGTGTGATGGCTCACTAATGTATATGAACTTTTTTCCTCTACACTCAAATTAGGTTTTATTGATGAGCTACATCATCTCTAGTTTATCATGGCTAGCAATTGGGTAATTGGAAGAGATTTTAATGTCAGTAGACTTACACCTGAACACTCTAACAAAACATCATTCACTCCCATCATGGCAAATTTCAATAAGTTTATTACCATTGCTAGTTTCATCGACTTATCTCTCAACAATTGTTTATATATTTGGTCTAACTTTTAGGAAAACACTATAATGTTTAAACTTGATAGATTCCTTATTTCTCCTAATTAATAGTCACATTTTCCTAAAACCATTTACACGGGCAAAGCCCACATAATTTCAGATCACATATCCACCTGGATGGGGACTTTTCCCCTTTAAATTCTATAGATCATGGTTTCTCTATAAAGGCCTTGATAGCCTTGTTAAGAACTGTGTATCTAAATTTTTCTCTAATGTTAGCCCAATTGCAAGGTTTTCTTATAAGTTGAAAGTTGTTAAGCTAGCTATTAAAACCTGGCTTCCTTTAAGAAGGGTTGGTCGTCATGCTAGATTGCTTAAAATTGAAACATCAATTTACGATTTGGATATCCAGGCTGAAATAGTTCCTATCCTCGTAGAGGCATGGCATAGGAAACAAGAACTTAGAATAGAACATTTCAATATCTTACTTGAACAAAAGATTTATTAGAGACAACATTATAGAATCCAATGATTAAAAGAAGGAGATTTCAATACTTCTTTTTTCCATAAAATGGTAAATTATAGAAAAAGGATAAATACAATTTCATCGCTGCTTATTAACGATGTCTGTATTGATTCCCCACCAATAATAAGTAAAGCTATTGAGCAGTATTTCTTCTCCTTATTTAATTAGCCGTCTTGTCCTATTGTTTCTTTCAACTTGGATCTTTTATTATCGAAGAAAATTTCTCACCCTTCATATCTTGAAGGCCATTTTTCAAAGAAGGAAATTAAGAGAAGTGTTTTCTCTCTACCTAGGGAAAAGTCTCTAGGTCCTTATGGTTTTCCTTTATGGTTTTACCATCACTTTTTGGAAGACATTAAGAGGGACATATGTGATATGTTTGAGTATTTTCACCAATCAAATGACGTCAACACTTTACACAGTATTAACTAGACTTTTATCACCCTAATTCCTATGAAATCAAAGGTTAAAAAATTACAAAACTATCGCCCTATTAATTAGTCTTCTAAATAGCAGTTATAAGATTATCTCTAAGTGCCTAGTTACAAGATTCTACCTTATCCATAACTCCTTATTGGATGATACGTAATTTGCTTTCCTTTCTAGGTGCAATAGTAGTGATTATTTTTTAGTAGCTCAAGAGACACTCCATTTAATGCACACTTCTCAATTTTTTAGAATTATGCACAAATTAAACTTTGAAAAGGCATTTGATAATGTTAAATGGGACATTATCATTAAATCACTTAGAGGACTGAGATGTGGAGATAAACGGATAAATTGGATAAGGATGTGTATTAACACAACAAAATTCTCTATATTAGTTAATGGTTCCCCCAAAGGCTTCTTTGAAGCCTCAAATGGTCTTAGACAAGGGAATCCACTATCTCCACTTCTGTTTATAATAGCCACTCACATTATTAATAGAATGTTAGCATTGAGGAAAGAAAATAATCTTATCAAAGGAATTCAATTCCCCATGTAGGAGTACTTGATGTGGTAAATATTCAATAAGTTAATGACACTCTCTTATTTCTATCCCTTAATGAGGACTATGCCATTAATTTTAAAAGAATTCTTTATTGTTTTCAGACTTGCTTTGGTCTGAAAATAAATTTCAGTTAGTCTTCACTCATAGGAATTGGTTTTTTAGATTTCTTGGTCAATATATTCTATAATATTTTGAGTTGTAATTCTAAGTTCCTTCCAATTACATATTTTGGTTGGCCTTTGCATTACAAAAAAGCATCTTATAGCGATTGATCGCCTGTATTAGACAAACTAACAACTGAATTAAATACATGGAAGGCTAAATATTTATCAATTAGAGGTAGGCACACTTTAATTAATTCTATTCTATTTGCTATACCCACCTACAATTTATCAGTTCTTCAGCTTCCAATGAGGGTAGAATTGGAAATGGACCGAATTTGATGTTGTTTCCTTTGGAAATCTACCTCAACTTCCATTAGAGGCTACTATTTGGCTAAATGACAAAATATTTGTCAGAAAAAAGAGCAAGATAGACTTGGTATAGTAAATATTCAAAATTTAGCGTTGTATTGAAATGTAAGTTGTTTTGGTCATTGCTTGCAAATAACATGTATCTCAAATGACTTGAACTTGTTAAAAGTAGATACATCTCTCATAATCACCATGGTGGCATTTTAAATGTGGCCTCCAATAAGGCCTCGCTCCTTTGGCAAGGATTAAGAGTTTGTTTTTCGATTGTTAATACCCTCTCTTCGTTCATAGTGAATAATAAGGAAAAACAATTTTCTGGGAAAATAAATGGACAAACAACATTACTTTGAAGTACGCTTTACCTGATTTATACTACACATCTACAAATAAGAAATACATTGTTGAAAAGATGCATATGAAATACAGTTCCAATCATTTAGCCATATTTAATAATAATAGAATTGGCTCTTTCAATTCTAATCAGACTTCATTCGAGTTGCACCAATTCTTAAACATTATGGAGTGCCTTACTTTATCTAGTGTGGAGGATAACTTCTAATGGACTCTTACTTCCAATAATATATTTTCTGTTAAAAGTTGCTATGGTTTCTTAAATGACGGTAAACTTAGGTCTTCGTTCATGAATAGTATTTGGAAATGATTAGTGTCACTGAAAATTAAAGTCTTTGTGGTTGTTATTCATATAAAATTCTCTTTAGAACTAATTTACTTAGAAAAGGATGGACTGACCCACTTCATTGTGTCTTCTGTGGACACAATATGGAAACTATTTCTCTTATTTTCTTACATTAATTGTTAGGTGTCTTTGACAATCTAAGACTTTTTTTTTGAACAACTAACTGCTTGAACGTCGTCCAAATTTATGATTTTTTTCCCTTGTTTAGTTAAGTTAAATTTAATTTAAATTTGAAAGGATGGAATATGCTTGTTCTTACTATCCTATGGTGCTTGTGGCTGATTGAAAACTCTAGAATTTAGGATAGAAGTCTCTCTTCAATTTTATTTCAATTTCTGCAACTCATGACTTGTTGGGTAGTTTATCTACTTATAGGTCAGGGATCAGAGGACATTTCTTAAACCATCCAGCAAATGTAACAAGATTGAGACCAAGTCCAAGCAGCTTAGGCCATTGTTACTTCTGTGGGTCATTTTATGGGCCGTACTGTTTCTATTGAAGACCTTAATTTGGCTTCTGAGCTTACCTACGACCCTGTTGCTCAATCAACAAATGGTTCAGGTAATTAATGGCAAATATCGAATAATTGGTACTTCAATATAGTTTTGGTCATTTCTTTTTTGCCAGATTTTGAAATTTAGGTTATGCAACACTTTTTTTGTAAACGGTAATTAATATATATTACACTTAAACATTTGGTTATGAGAAACCACCATCAAGTGATGTAATATATATGATGTCTGTGGGAGTCAAACTCCTGATCTCTCGTACAACCACAAAGAGATTTCACCACTAGACCAAGTAGCTGCAAATAGGTTATGCAACACTTTAGATACTCTTTTTGGCATCCTATCGTATAATTATCTGTGTTTCCTCCCTTTAATCTTCTAGAATGGATAGTTTAAGAATATGTAATTTAAACATTGTTATTTTGTTTATTTGGTAGAGATACTTATAACCAAGTAATATCTTAATACAACGATATTATCATTTGTAAAAAAGGAAAAAAGAAAAGAAAAAGATAGCTACAAAAGAAAGCAGCAGAATGGAGTTTGTCAAAATGAACAGCTGACCGAAAAAGATGTATGACCAGAGAAGAACTAAAACACGGCACAAGTTCGATCACAATAATCGAAGAATATATTCATATTCACAGGTGTAACAGCGTAAGACAAACACACATCTAACCGTGTAAGTGGCAAAGAGGACTAGGGCATGTTTGCAAGAAAACATATAATTGTTATCAGCTCCAAATGAAATCCAAATTGTCCATTGGTGGCTTTCATGATTCCGTAAAAGAGTTTCCTAGATAGATTTCCCTCATTCTTCATATACAATTATTGTGCTGGACAGAATGGGAGACGCAGGTTTGCTCTTGCTCTCTTTAGTTTTGTGCCAACTGTGCACCAAATTATTAAATATCTGATCTGATCTGCTTGAACTCATAATTCATTTTGCTTCACATGATCTGTGCATGATGCAATATCACAATCGTTTTGTGTGTGTGTGTGTGTTATCGATCGATCTCCATTAAGTGTGAACTGTCTGTTGTGTGTTAGGCAGAAAGAACGATTGGGTTTCTTCTATAGATTTGGTATTCTGTGTTTCTATTTCTTCTGGTTGATGATGATTGACTAATGGACAGTATACCTAAACTTAGAACACGGTTACATCGACGCGTTTGATGGATTTAAGTAAATCTACGCTTGGATATACGTACCATCTTCATCAATTGAGTCCAACAGTTTGTTTTCTTTCACTAGATTTCAGGTGAAGTTCTAATTTCTAAGCATTAGCTTTCCAATGAGCATCGCAATCTCAATTTCGTACGGTATAGAAAAAAATAAATAAATCTGCCATACATGTGGGGCATCTCGTGCCGCTCTGGACCACAGTACTTCCGAGAGATGATGAACTCAAGTTGTCAAGTGGTAGGCCTTCCCCTGACATCACGTGAGGAATTAGTTTGGATATTTTTATTTATGATTGATCATGTCTAACCTCTTGTTTCGGAATTGAAATGTCAGATTGGGTGGATGAAATAACTGGAGTGAGTAACGTGAATCAGTTACATTAAGGCCGGTGTTCTTTCATGGTGGTTCATCTTCCAGTTCACAAGCTAGTTGCCGGGAGCTGAACTACTCTACCAAACGAAGAAGCTAGCAGCTAGTCTTTAGGGCCGCGAAACAGCCGGCCTGGCCGGGCTGGGCGCAGCAGACCCTGGGCCCGGCACGGCCCATGGCCCGGGGCCAGGCTGGGCCCACGGTCCGGCGACCATTTCCCACGCTGTGCGCGGGCCGACCCGGTCGGTTCCCGTGGGCCGGACTGGG
>JAMKQA010069876.1:0-14992 GCA_024699735.1 Posidonia australis | reverse complement strand
TCGTCGGCCCGTGGGCCTGGACCGGCCCGGATGCGGGCCATGGGCCGTGCCGGGCCCATGGCCTGTTGCGGCTGGCCCGGCCGGGCTGGCTGTTTCGTGGCCCGGCCCGTTTTCCATGTCTACAAACAACCAATGGGGCCCATCAAGAGAAGAATTTCCAAAGTTTCATCAGTTAAAATGCAATTTATCCTATAAAATTGAGATCAAATCTCTACATGGGAAATGCACGTTGAAATAATGTTATCCGATGCAAAATTTGCCCACATGACCTCATGAATTTAGAATTTGCCAAAGAGGTCCAGCAAATTCGTGAAATTGTAGTTTGGTTTAGAAGTTATGCAAAAATTGCATATAGGTCCCTAACCTTTTTTGAAAATTGCAGACTCAACTCCACTCACAGTGATCTAGGAGTGTCCAGGTAGGGCTTGGCAGAATGTTTAAGTCCCTAGAAGTGATCAACACCATGAGTTGGGAAAATTGCAGTTTTTTCCCTACACTTCCCTAGAGTTGCACACCTTACTGGAAAAATTTCAAAGCATACCAAGAAGTTTTGAGCTCTTCTTCAGCCTCAAGGAGTCATTCCTCAACATTGCACAGGACAGTAAGTTATCCAAGCATGTGGAGATCTTCATTGCAGGAAATTTGCACAAAAACCCCCGTACTTTCGAAAATTGTAATATAATCATTCAAATCCTTTGTATTCTCTTCTCAATATTGGTAAATAGATTTCTGTCCATCTCTCGGGATTTCCCCTTCCAAAGACACTTTTCCTTGTCTCCTTGGTTCTTGTCCGAGATAGCGGAATTCAAAGACACTTTTCCTTGTCTCCATAGTTCTCGTTCGAAAGGGCGGAATTCAAAGACACTTCACTTTGTCTCCCTAGTTCTCATTCGAGAGGACGGAATTCAAAGACACTTTTCCTTGTCTCCCTGGTTCTCGTCCGAGAGGATGGAATTTA
Organism: Posidonia australis; assembly: GCA_024699735.1. Taxonomy (NCBI): domain Eukaryota; kingdom Viridiplantae; phylum Streptophyta; class Magnoliopsida; order Alismatales; family Posidoniaceae; genus Posidonia; species Posidonia australis. Next base: position 14,034 of record JAMKQA010069876.1, on the reverse strand, counting down.
AAGACACTTTTCTTTGTCTCCCTAGTTCTTGTCTGAGGGGACGGAATTCAAAGACACTTTTCCTTGTCTTCCTGGTTCTCGTCAAAAAGTCGGAATTCAAAGATACTTTTCCTTGATTTCGCTTCAAATGGACGAAGTCCTTGACCTCTTGATTCTTGTTTTGGAAAAAACAAAACCTTAAGGTACTTCTTTCGGCTTCTCTCAAAGCAAACAAAGCCATTCTTTCGGTCGATATCCCAAAATATATGATTGACATGCGTTAGAATGTCTACTTTCCTCAGTAAGTCTGAAACTTACCACATTTCGATCAGTAAGTCCGAAAGTTACCACATCTCGGTCAGTATGTCCGAAACTTGTCATATTTCGGTTGGTAAATCTGAAACTTGCCATATCCCTGGTAAGTAAGTTTGCTATCTTGCCATGCCCCTTTCGAGTTCTATTCGAAACGGTTAGAGTCGCTGGTACTCCTCCTTCAGTCATGTCCCAGATGGACTAGACTAATCTCTTTCTTTGTGCTGATACCCCAAACTACTTGATTGACACTTGTCAAAGCGTCTACCTTTTTGGTCGATAGGTCCAATATCCTGTCATGTCCCTTTTTTCTTTTGGGCTGATAACCTAAACTATTCAGTTCATAAATCCGATAACTTAGTGTCTCTTGATTTTAACATTCTACTAATTTCTTTGACCGATTGCTATAGGCGTATCCTCCAAAAATGGTAATCGTCCTAACATTTCTCGCTCTCCCATAGACATGGGCGGGGTGTCTGTAACCATGCCGGCGACAGCCTCGAGGTTTGGCGCGAAAGGCCAAATACACGAGGATCGGCAAAGTCACGGTAAAAATAAAATAAAAATGCAGGAGTCGCCACCTAGTCTATTAAAATGGAAGACGAGGAAAACCATATAAATCATGCAAATAAGCCAATGGAAAAGAAGGTCTCAAACCAGAAAATGGGTAAGGATCCTTGTTACGCATGAGGGCCGACATTTGTTGCAGTTACGCGGTGACGGGATCGTCGCTAGTAGCTCTGAAAGATGGAGGCATGGCAGGGAAAGAAACAAGAGGCTGGGATCCTAGTTGCCCGAACTGGGGGGTGGCTACTACTAAAACAATCGTAGTGGAAGGAGGGCTAGTAAACACATAGCCTTGAGGAGAGACAGACTCAACTATTGTGGCCCCAACAGCAGGAGAAGACCAGGCAGGTGGTCCCGAAGGCGGGGTTGCCACAGGGACACGGAATTGAGGTGGCAGAGGTCCTCCAGAAGCTAAGGCAAAAGTGGAGGTAGTAGTGATGACTGGAACAGACACAAAGGATGAGTATCCCGAGACAAGGACCTCCTCCTGGACAGCAGGGAAAGGGATTCGCTGGCATGCTGGGCCATCGTGGATTGCGAGCGAGTAAGGATTGGACTGCGGTTGGGAAGGATAGGACGGATCCTAGGACGAGCTATCGTCGGAAATGACTAATAACTCAGGAGACGCGGTCGTGAATAGGGTCGTAAATAGAGTCATTGAAAGGAAGGGTCTCGAGCTCAAGCTAAGGAAACTCACAGACCAGAAATCCTATGCACAAAAACAAATAAGTTAGAAAAGATGCAATATTTATAGTGGTATGAGATGCAACTGAATGCTTCTAGTATGCACTCTCACACAACCTAGGGGTGTCCTATTAAGCTGTCTACTCTGGGTTCATAGGGGTGAATGGGTTTCCAACTCAAGTTTAGAAAAAGTAAGGTCTTCGTTCTAAATCCCAGCCAAAGCTTAGGTAGTGAACGGGTGTGCCTCATCCTCTGCCAAAGCAGTAGGCTGTACCCTCTACTAATACCGACATGACCCCGGACAAGGGGGGACATACCAGACATTTCATCCCACGCCAAAGCCATAGGATGAGACACCGAGAAATGTCCTTCGTAGACTGTATAGGCGGACTAAGGAGAGGAGAAGATGCATGCCCTATATGATGCGTGCAAAGTATACTTTGATTCTTTTACTTGCAAGCATATTAAACCGTGGGAGAAAATTTGTAATTTGTCACTAGTTTGCGCCTTATTTATTGACTTTGGTTGTTATGTTTTCATTAACCAATGGGGAGAGCAAGCATGTCTCTAATCTCCTAAGCATGGCATGTACAGTAGGGGAAATAAACATGCAAATCAGGCATGGCATGTACAAGAAGGGAAACAAACATGCAAATTAGAGATGGATTATCAAACAAAAGCATGTGAAGATTATGTGCAATAGTGGTGACATAGCAAATGTGTAAAAAGGAAACACCCATTATACAAAGGCATGCATGCAAGAAAAACACCACTTATAAAAGGAACAACCAATGCAAGGCATAGAAATAGGCAAGCAAGAAGAAAAGCCAAAGTAAACGAGAAACCTAAAACAAAAGCCAGGATTTGGTTATCCCCAGCGGAGTCACCTGTTCCTGTAACCATGCTGGCAACAACCTTGAGGTTTGGCGCAAAAGGCCAAATACACGAGGATCGGCAAAGTCACGGCAAAAATAAAATAAAAATGTAGGAGTCGCCACCTAGTCTATTAAAATGGAAGACGAGGAAAATCATATAAATCATGCAAATAAGCCAATGGAAAAGAAGGTCTCAAACCAGAAAATGGGTAAGGATTCCTATTACACACAAGGAAGGTGTTAGGCACCCTCGTGCGCCCGATAAATCAGTCTTTCTATAGGTTTCTCATTTGCTTCATTTGCTTATGAAATGTTGGCTTTTCAGTCTTTACTGTACACTCGAGGGCAATATGACATGCCATGCTAAGTGAGTGGTGTCTTATGCTAAAAAAGGGTGCATGGAGTGCAGGGTGTGTCCTAATGCTTAGAAGTATCGCTCATATATCGGGTCAAGTAGCGATGCAAAGATATTGCATAAATGAGATCAAGGATCTAGTATTTTGAGCGATTTTTCATCCTTGCTTACTACATGCAATGTATGATCTAACATGCATAGAAATGGCTAAAAACAGAAAAGGGTCTTCTCGAATATATCTAGGAAGAAAGCCAGAGAAAACTAAAAGCAAATCGAAGCAAGAAATCATGCTAAAAACCATGTGAAAACCTGCTGTGTGCTACTGAAAACAGGCTGCTGCGCTTGTTAGGTGCACTAGACTGGTGCTTCAGTCTGGTGCGCCACCTATGTGCTCTTGTGTGGGCTAGAAAGATGTGTCAAGAAAAATACTAGAAAGCCATGCAGTGCAATGTCATATAAAGGCATTCCAGAAAGTTATGTAATGTAAAGTCCTAGTAAAAATGGAAAATATCCTTCAAAAATGAAAGACATGCAAGTATGAGAAGCTCATGGATCTTGTGCTCAAAGGCTAGTAGTCTCACACAAGGTCACATCCTACTTATGCTGAATGAAAACAAGGTTTAGCCATGTCCCAGGATCATGGGCTGATGCATAGAATCTCCATAGGGGAGCAAAGTGCAATCAGCCTACCAGATTTTGAACCATGGATTGAAAATCCAAAGGGTAAAACAACTTAAAAAACAACATTGTTTAAAGCTGAAACCATGTATGCATAATCATGAAATACCAAGGAATCACCACTGAAAGAATCAGACTCAAAACTATTTGGGAAAACATGCAGATGGGGATGCAAAATAGGGTGATCTATTCTCTGACCAGTCTGGTGCACCAGAATGGTGAGCTAGAGTGGTGCTCTGATTTGGTGCGCCACTCTGGTGCGCCATATAGGTGCGCCAGAATGGTGCTCCTCAGAAAATCTAAATCAGACTACAATCTAATTCAGAATTTTGGTTCAGATCCAGAGACAGGTGATTTCTTTTTTATTAGGTTAGTTATGCAGATGATAGAAATAGAAATATGATGAGATGAAAATGAACAGAAAACCTTTTCCTTTTATTTGATTAAAAAAGCAAAATAAAACATGAGTTTATGGCAGAAATGTTTATACGAAATCTTGAAGAACATGTGTGTGAGAAGACAAACTTGACAGCCCAATTCAAGTGGTGAATATGTAAAGAACATGTTTATTACATATCCTAGCATGCGTATGCATGGATCATGTTTATCATAAAATCTCTTATATAAACTGCAAAAAATCAGATTATATGTTATGTTCAAAGCATGCTTTATCTTGGTGCAAGAGTTGAAATTAAAGAAGAAGGGAAAGAGAGAACCTACCTCCCAAGGTGTTCCTTCTTGAGATATCAAAGATAATGGGATCCTTGTTGCTTTGGAAGGGCTGGCAATGCTCCAAAATATAAGGGAGTGCTTGAGAGAAAAGAGAGTAGATTGCAGAAAATAGTAGATAGCTTACACTAGATCTTCTTAAGATGACAAGATCAGCTCTTCAATTCAGATTCTCAAGGGAGAGGAGGGCAAATTGTTGCCTATGGATGTCTTTATATAGGAACTTCACAAAGGTAACTCTTAGAGAATACAAGCAGTCTCGTAAATGAAGATTCGTTGGTGGAGGTTACAGCCATTAGAGGTGGGAAGCCAGCAGCCAGTAGCCTGAGAAGTAGGTGCACCATGTAGGTGTGCCAACCTAGTGCTCCAGCTAGAGGCGCCACTGCTGTGCTTCTGCTTGGTGAGCTAGCTAGATGCTCCACCTTGGTGCTCTACCTTGGTGCTCTCCCCTACCTGTCTGGATTTCTAATTAGCCTGTGGGCCTTTTGTAAGTTGGGGTTGGTTTGGATAATGGGATTAGGTTTGCTACATCCAAAGCAACATCTGGAAAGCTTATCTATGAGTCACCTCAAAATCGGGGTGTCTATAGTGTCTTATCAACCCTGACCATTAGTCTCGACTACCCTCGACCTTGCTCAAGAAGGGGTATCTATAGACACCCTAGATTTTACAGGTAAATTTGGACGAATTGAGGAGAGAGGAGGTGAGCTATGAAGTTGTTGTGCCCACTCACTTTTTCTAGAAACACCTCAATAACATTCATCTTAACCTTTGGTTGCTAATTAGTCCTTAAAAGTGTGGTCAATGGGCTTAAAGGTTGCTTGACTCGCTTTTGTTTGGCCAGGTGGTATTTCCAACCGGTTATATATGGCGTGGCATCCAAGCATGTGTTGCTAAAGGAAATAAGTGGTGGAAATAGCTGGCGAAATGCCCTGTTTCAGGTGCATGGGGCACTGATGTCACAGTTCTCTGATAATTTACCTTATCTTCTTCATTGACGACCAAGATTTGCTCAGGACTCAATCTTCAGGCGACTAGGACTTTAATGCCTATGATCCAATGTCGAATTCACATGAGACAATCCTCAAAGTCCATCGCCATCGCTCGTCTCCGACCGTTAGGCATCCATGGCCTCAAATCACCTCTGACACCTATTTAAACCCCTTAGCATCATTCTGGAGAGATCATCACACCATTACGACCAGCTCCCACAGTTCCAACACAAGTGCTCCGCTCCCCAACTCCCTAATGTTTCAGCTCTAGCTTCGGTGATCATCTAGCGGCGTCCCAAGGTTCAACGACGTTGGCGGTGCAACAAATCACCTCTAGGTAAGTTCCTACCTCTGATATCTCATTAATTGTATCCTCGAACTCGTCATGAGTCACGTCGTCCTCCCCTCTTTCTTCTTCCTCTCTAGCAATTACCTGGATTGTCAGAGGATGGATTCCTCGACACCTACGGTGCACACAAGCTGTGAACAAAGCCATTGTGCTTCAGTTTTGGTGTGCGTACGTTGTGAGACTTCTTTTCTCCTCCAACATCACTCAGAAGCTCCCGTTTGCAAGTGACGTCAGAGCTTGGCCGGAACGAGCGACGACGGGCTGGAGGAGGCTTTTGTGTGTAGCTTTCTTCTTTCTCATTGAGACTTCTGCTTTCCTCTATTTTTCCTTCTCCTCCTAAGCCTTGTCAAGTCCCTATGAGGCTCGTCGATCGACTTCCATAGTAGGTCGTCGTTTGCGTCAGTAGGATAAGTGGGAGGAGTGGTCGAAGGTATCATCTAAGGACTTAATCACCTAGAGCAATCTCTCTCAAGCCGTTCTTGCTCCCTGAGGTCTTGGATTCCCCTTTCTAGTCTCACCGAGGCTCCATTGATCTCACCATTCTTCGTCAAAGCTGGTGGACCAGCTCTCTGATGAGATAGGTAGGGTAAAGGAATCAGGGAGCCATTCCATCGACTGAAGGTGTGATCATGTTCCCTTTGCATCCCACTTGCTTCCCCAATTGAGTGTTGTTGGACTCTTTCCAATTTGATCGAGATTCAATCAGAGTTCAGTAACTTGACTGGTGACAGGTCACACGATTCCTAACAATTGTAGAAGTTGGCGATCTGTCTTGGCGGGTGGAACTGGCAGCTATAGGCGACGATTTTGGCTAATGAAATTAGTTGGCGAAAATCATCAGCGTGGAGCCTAAGTATCTAGGCAATTATAACCAATTCTTTGCCTCTTGGTTTGACCATCCCTTGACTTCTTGATTTTCATTTGGATTCATTAGCTATCTTTATCTCATCCTAGGGCATATAATAATTTGGCATGATTTGTAAAAAATGCCCTTCCCTTATGAATTTACTTGTTTTTTTTCTTCTGATTTTCGTGAGTTTTTGTGATTTTGATTTGCGTTGAGATTTTGTTGCTCAAGGGCGTCCATTAATGGGCATGACAATGCCGACATGGACCCGAATACGAATTATTTTCTCCCTTGTGACTTTCTCGAGCTTTTTAATTTCCGCTGTTTTGCATGACAATATCTGAACATTTTTGATTTTTGCATGATTTTCCTCATCGGCCAAGGGCGTACATTATGTGGCATTCTCAATGCCTTCATTGTCCCTTAGATTATTTTCTTTATCATTTCCCTTTTATTCATTGTCTTGTGGAGATTTTTGTCATGTTTTTGCATTTATCCTAGGCATGTGCATCAAATGTAGACAAGCATACACACACTAGGTCATAAGCAAGCAGTTAACCTTGAAAGACGGATTTCTTCGGGCATATGGGGGTGCCTAACATCTTCTCCATGTGTAACAAGAATCCTTATCCTTTCTCTGACTCGCAGTGATTTGCATGCTACATCCATTAGGCACTGAGCACACATGTGTTTCTTTGCATTGTTTTCTTTGAGTTCTCTTTGTGTTTGGATTTCCTTATCTTCCTATTAAAAGACTAGGTGTCGACTCTTTCTCCTTATCATTTTTCTTATCCTTCTTCGGTGTTTCTAAGTCAAGTCTTCTTCCTCAAGTTCACCATCTTCGCCGTGGCCATATCAGGATTCCTCGTGTGTTTCCATGCACTAAGGAGTCATACAAAGTTCCACTGGCATGGTCACACTGTCCAGTTAGACTCCAAGCCATCAAATGTTTTATACCATGTTAATCAGTTTGAGGTAGTTAACTACAGTCTTGATCTTGAGTGTGCTAGCTACCTAGCCACTCACTGCAATCCCTTCCTGATGGTTGAGAACTTGTGTCGCAGATGGGGATATGAGAAAGGAACACCCCTTGGGTGGTATGGCCAAGGAATCGTCGAACAATCACCATGGAGGAGAGAAGAAAATATGAAGGACTTGGATACGAGTGGCAACCCTAGAGAGGTGGATTCCAGCACTCATGAAGGACCATGGAGCTGTTTATCACTTCGGATTTGATTAAATTTGTTAGTGTAGGTATCCTAGACCCCAATCAGAGCCATTCCGTAGGAGAAGCAGTACGACAACATGGTACATCAGCAAGCACATGAGACCATGATGGATGACTGGTCTAGCTACCTTGGGGGTTGTGTTGGCTTGAGCTCTATGATGGCTGCTTTTTCGTTTTTGTGTCTAAGCTCTACCTTTGTATCCTCTGCTATTGCCACCAACTGCTCCTGGAAGAGGACTGCTAGATCATTGAGCATGCTGTCAATGCAAGCCTTTGCTTCATGCTCCCTCCTTTTAGTCAAAAGGGACGTCCATGTAATATTCGTAGAGTTGCTCCTCCCTCTAGAATTCTAGCTTTGAGGGCTACACAACACGGGTTGTTGCCTACACCCGTAACTGTACTAGTTGTTGTGGTGGTGCATCTAAGTGATCTATTGCTGAAATTGGTAGCAATATTAGTAAGACTGCTAAAGCCGACAACAAGAATGCTGGAACTAATGTAATTGCTGACAATGGTAAAACTATTGATATTGGTGAAACTACTGCTAATATTGGTGAAACCACTAATACTGTTGGAATTGCTAACATTGGTGAAACTACTGCTGATACTAGTAGAACTGCTAATACTGGTGAAATTGCTATTGATACTGGCAAAATTGCTGATACTGGTGAAACTACTATTGATACTAGGGAAACTACTGACATTAGTATGGGTGAAATGGCTAAATTGCTGTGGATGTAATTGCCAGAATTGGTGAAGGCAACATTAACTACGTTGGTTGCTAGATGGCCTTTTTCCCTGGTCACTCAATGGTCTCCTCATTGGACTGCTCTTCTTCAGAATAATAGTCTTCAACACAGACCCATGTTGTTGTATGTTGTGGTATACTCAATGGCAATTGAACCTCAACTGTCATTTAGCCTTGATTTGGATCCAAGATACCTGCACTGACAAAGTTAGTGAGATCTCGAGGGATGAAAAACTTATTCAACTTGCGTGAGTACTGGTATCCATCTTTCAGTTGGCTTTAATCGTATCCAAGACCTTCAAATTCTCTCCTCTCTTCAGCAGTGATGGGCTCAATGATTCCTTGACTGTATCGCTCAAGAGGTGTTCCTTTCTCATACCCCTATTGACGACATAGATTCTTGACCATCAAATAAAGGTTGTTGTGAATGGCCAGGTAGCTGACGCACTCGAGAGCAGGAGTTTAGTTAACTGGCTTGAATCAATTAGCATGTCTGAGGGCTTGGGGTCAAAGTAGACAGTCTAAAGAGAAACAGAAGAGACAAGCTCAACCCTTTCTTTCTCAAAGTTCTCTGCCATGACGACAATTATATTATTACGTCAGCAGAACTTTATCGTGCAATAAAGGGTTGAGGGGATGACTTGGTGCTTGTGCAACCAAGGGTGCCCAAGCAGGAAATTGAAGGATGGCTCAAGATCAACAATGTAGAATTCTATGTCAAACTGAGATGGACCGACATCTAGGGAAATAACCAAGATCCCTAAAGCATCGTGGTGAGTATTATCAAAGGCCATCATCCCCATCAAAGCTGGAGTAATGTCCTTAGATTTGAATCCAATCTTGTCGTTATGTGCAATAGGAATATGTTTAAGCCTGCTCCAATATCCACTAGTGTGAGGGGAATACAAAAACTCTAGTACAACATGGTGATGAACAAGGGCTGATTGTGATTAATTCCTGCCAGAGGTAACTCCTGGTAGGAGAAGGAGATAACCTACAACATTGCTATCATATCCACCATGCTTTCCAAGGTTGTTGGTTCTCTAGAGGCGAAACTTGGGCGGCCTGGAAAACTCTAAAGAATGCCTCTCTATGCTTAGCAGATGTGTGGATCAGGTCCTAAATGGAGATATCGGCTTTGACTTTCTTAAGCTGGGCAGTAATGTTTATTGAGAGCTTGTCTTTTTTGGTGAAGGCTATAGTGGGTTTGTCTGAGGTGCTCTTTGAAGGAGGTTTGGGCTGGCTTTTTGAATGAGGGCGAATAGGTGCTGAACGACTTGGCTTGGCTGCTAGAGATGAATGCTTGAACACCCAACCCGAACGTGTGATTTCGGCACACATTTTTGTGACATAATTGTAAAGCACATGGTGGGTATCTTTGGTCAAGTTTATGACCACAAGTGTGTGAACCATCAACTCCAATGGAGGCGTTGGAAAGTTTAAGGGCGTAGCAATTGGGTAACTCTAAGGTGGAACCAGCTGAGTGGGTTCTATCTTAGGCCTAACAAGAAGGTGGATTGTTGAAGGAATTTGGGGTCATAACAGCAGGCTCTGACTGTGCAGTTAGCTGGATCATGTTGATTGTTAACGCTAAGCTAACTAGAAATGTCTAATACAACTAAAGAGGAAAGGGGGCAGAAATATCATGAATCAAGTCAATGATATCCAAAAATATAATGAATCAAGTCAGAGGGGTTCACTGTGGACATGACAGACCTAGAAAGAAAGATGTAGTGAACTCCCGAAGTCCCTAATGCTCCTGAACTTGCGTGCTTAGGTAAGGACTGGCTGACTATGCTAGGATGTGTTGGTGTTGCTGTTAATGCTAGCACTAACGCTAACTCTACCTCTTGGGCATTGATGATGATGACCTTATGGTCGATCAAGGTCTGAATAGCATCTCGCAACAAGAGGTAGTTGTCCATTGAATGTCCCGTGGCTATATGAAAACTGCAAAACTAGTTTGCATTGTACCACCATGAAGTGGGTTTGGTGGTAGGCGAACATCGAGAAGCCTCAAAAGTGAAGCCACCTTGGGAAAGACGATGCTGAGTGGTTCCATTAATGGGGTGTAGTCGCACTCAGTGTGTTGGGGTCATCTCTACCCAAGGTGTTGTCCTTGCCTGGCTGACACGACAGGGTACACCAATTTGGCAATGGGGTTGATGTGAGGCGTGTGTGGTGTCCTACGTGCAGGTGCGTACACTACCTGATGTTGGATAGGCGGACTCATCACACTTCCAGGCACAATAGGAGATCTGATATATGCAACGACTATCTTGGGAGGATCCCTCCTCCTGGAGTTGTTGCTGCTTGGGCCATCATTGTTATTGTTACTATTGTTGCTATTGTTGGTGGTATTGCTAGAAGTAGTGGCCTACTTGGTGAATGAGGTGAGCATAGGAAAGTTGCCACTTCATAGCAAGCTCTCCATGTGAGCGCTTGTCTGGATCAATAATTGTAACACCCCCGCGCTACACAACAGTATAGAAACTATCCGAAGCAACTAATTAAATCTAAATTAAAAAATTTAAATAAATAAAGCCAAAACACTCAGATCTGTGTGCGGCGAAAGTGGCTCTATAGTGATGCATCAGACAAGGCTACACCTCCTCCTAAGTACCTAAGACAAGGAAAAAGAAAAACCACGCATGAGTGACAGGAATGTCACCCCGTACACGCCCCAAGAACAACAACAAAACCGACAAAAACTCCATATTGGGGTAAAAACTTCAAGAAAACCACAATCATAGGAAAGCCAACACACGCAATTCGGTAGAACTGGTAGAAATTGCCATTTCAAAACTTTTCTTTTCTTTTTCTTTTTAAAAACCTCATGCCCATTAACAAATCTTTCTGCACAAATCAGGAAAACCATTTCCATCTAGATTCCCAACCCAAAGTGCCATTCAATCCACTAATACAAATCACAACAAACTAGGGCTAGGAACTAGTCCAACACAAATTTCAATCCATATCTCAAAACTAGTCGTATCACCCTGGCCACAAGCGATCGACCTGACCACAAGCAGTTGTCTAGGCTCCACCCCCGACCACACTGCGGTGCCGCGGTGAACCACCCTACGTAGGAGTTCAATTGCCTTGGCTGCAACCTCAAAAGTGTATCCTCACTGGTACAAGCACGGAGTGTGTCCTCATGACACCCTGGTGCCCAGCACCTAGGGACTCTAACCCCAGACCTGATCAGCACTATCACTAAGGGTAGTCCAGGTCTATCATACCCTGGGTCCTACAGTACCACCACAGCTTCGAGGCTCCTACCCCAGACCACAACTTGGCAACCACAACCAAGGACACATCTCTGACATCTCTAGAGGTCTCACTACCCCCCCGTCAGCAAGCCTTGATTTAATAGTGGTTCCTATAAATCTCAGAAATCTCTTTTGAAAACACATGCAAACTTTTATTTCAAATCATTTGGCAAAACTAGTTTCCAGTCATAAAACACTTCATCAATCTTACACATCGATGTCCACATTTTTCATCTATGGTTATCAAAACAAATTATTCGCAATCACATTCATTTTAGGGTTCATCATACCATGTTTTCACCCCTCTCATGGGTCCACATTCGTTTCCACATATTTCATGTTTAACAATTTATGGAAAAACATTAGTAAATAAACACATTTACATGAGACATCTCATAATTCATTTCCATGCATTTCGCACATTTTTCGTGCATTTATCTCATTTTATTAATCATTTTTGCAAAACATTTCTCAATATAGTTTTGGGTCCTAATTCGGCATACCGAATAGGGTTCCAGTTGACCAAAAATCCCTAATTTGGTCGACCGAAATATTTCGGTACTCTGAATCTTTGTCAGTTATATCAATTCCCTACCAGAACGGTCGGTCAAACTCGACTGATTGTCCAAAATCCTCTAATTCGATCGAGTGAAAAACCTTCAGTCATCCGAATCAGTGACTCAGGGGACCCAACTGGGGGCATTTCGGCATACTGAACCTAGTTCGGCATACCATTTTCTGCAATAGCAGAAAACCTCCCTAGTTGGTGCCATCTCTTCTCCCCAAAATGGAAGTGAGGGTCGGACCCATCTAATCTGCCACATAAAGCACAAGTAAAACTTGGGGTGTAGACCTCCAAGTCTACTTCAAAACCCCTCAATCCAAACACAAAACCATCAAGCATGTTATACTATAGAAATTCACAAAGACATGAAGCTTATACGAGATTACTGTAGCATGTATTCAAAATCCCTAGCAAAACCCCACGAAATCCATATGAAATAGCATGATCTCAACATAAACATGTTATTCATCCCATTCCCATCATTTTCCCTATTTAAACATGATTTTTCCATCATTTATCCATGATCTATCACTTTACTCTAACATGCCTTAACTGAGGAACGAAAGAGGGAGGGAGAAATGCGTACCTTCTCCGACGAGCTCCGCATGCCCAACGTGCTCCGACGAGGCTTGACACAGGCCTCCTCTGCTTACATGACCACCCTTGGCATAGGGCTTTCTTCCCACTCTCGGCTCACCTTAAGTCTTCTCTCTCTCACTCGCAGCTTGTTCCTCGACGCTTGCCATCACCACCTCCTCTTATCTCCACCACCTCACCTACCACATCCCAGAATCCCATCGGCCATCACAGCTAGCCTCCCTGCCGCAAAAAAGACGGGACGAGTAGCTTTCCCGCTAGGGCTCACCAGTAGGGCTGTAAATGGGTCAGGTGTAACCAGTTAACCCGAGTCAACCTGACCCATTAAAAACGGATTAGGGTAGAACTTTTGTATACCCGTTGACCCGTTAACCCATCACCTGCTAACCCATAAATTTATTGGGTCAGGGTTTGGGTAGCATACTACGGGTACCCGTTAACCCATTAACTCGGGGGTAATTAAGTAAATTTACCTAAACCCTAACATTTTAAAATAAAATATAAATATGTATAAGTATATATAACATTTTAAGTTTTAACCTAAGAACTTCTTAGCCTGCTGTTTGCATACGGCGATACGTCCGTAGCCCGCACCCCGCACGGCCGCACCCCCACAGCCGGCAACCTGCACCCCGCACCCCGCAGCCAGCAGCCAGCACCTCGCACCCCGCAGCCGGAAGCCTGCACCCCGTAGCTCGCACCTCGCAGCCCGCACCCCGTAGCCTCCGCACCCTGCAGCCTCCGCACCCCACAACCGACTCTCCCCCCGCGATGGGCGACTGCTCTTGGCTCTCCAACACCGGCAGTCTATCTGTCTTGGTATCTACAGAACTAGGTGAGGTGCTCTTCTTATCATGGCAGTGTTATGATTCTTGATTGAAAATAAACAAGCTATACTTATTTTGCTCCATGTGCATATACTTATTACGTTCATGTTATGATTCTTGAACAAAATAAATGCTACAATTTAGTAGAAAGCTTCAATTGCAGTGTAAAAAAGCTATACTTATTTTGCTCCTTTGTTTTATTTCTACAAGCTTCAATGCATGTTTCATTCATAAAATTATTCTTATAATTTGTCTAATGTTTAATTTTTAGATGCTAGCTAAGATGTTACAATGTTATTTCCTTTTTGTAAGGACATACATAACACAATACACTTCAATTGTGCTATTATGATGAAGAGCAACATATTGTAGAGATTAAGGTACTCTTTAAGAAATTTTTCACCGTTATTTTGCACTTTATTACATCTAG
>JAMKQA010069875.1:0-23863 GCA_024699735.1 Posidonia australis | reverse complement strand
AGCCATAGGAAAATTGCCTTAGCCCCAAAACCAACCATTCATTGAAAAACATTCATTATAGGACTAAGGGCATTTTTGGCATACCGAATTTCCTCGGTATACCGAAATATATGTAGATTAGAAAAATCAGAAAAGAAACCCAGAACGGTATACCGAAATTCGTCGGCATACCGAATTATTATTGGTATACCGAAATGCTCGACCGTCGCACATTTCGGTCGACCATTTTGATTTCGGCATACCGAATCAGTAGTCGTTGTTGAACGTTAGAGAGACGTTAGACACATTCTTATACCCATGTTTTCCTATAAATAGGCCCCCATTCTTCACCTATGTATGATGAGATACGTTCTACTCACATAGAGCTTCAAGCTACTCAAGTTTCCAAGCATTCCAATCCTATATCATTAGAAAAACTCCCAAGGCAAGAGTGCTCCATTTTTATCCATCCACTTAGCCAAATTGAGGTTAGTAGATTGTAGAAAAAGAGTTGTAAAATCCAAGTGTAAAGGTTTTTCTCCGGATTGAGAAGGGAGCCACGATTTTTGCGGAGCTTGGCGAGGATTCGTCAAGAGTGTACGGCACGATCTTGGCCCAGAACAAGATCAGGTTAGTGAAATTCTCGAGGGGTTCTCGAGGAGTGGACTAAGTCGGAGAGGTTGAACCACTATAAATCTACTTGTGCATATTCATTGTCTCTCATCCCCTTTCTTTGTATGCTATAACATAATATCAATTTCCTAGTTATATTCAAATTACTTGAAATATTGTAAATTGATAAAAAAACTCTAAAATTGGATAATTATTCACTAAATCACTATTAACCCCCCTCTAGTGAAGCCTAAATTTCCTTACAACTAATACATCCACTGCACAGTCTTCTAGTACTGAAAGCTAAGATGCTAAGGTTGCCAAGGCATTTGCATAGGCATTCTGGGCTCTATTCATAAAAGAGAAGTGGACCTCTTGGAATTCTACCGCAAGTTTCATAAGATGAGCATGGTACTGGGTGAGCTTCTGGTCTTTAGTCTTCCAAACACCGTTGACTTGTGCAATCACAAGCATGGCGTCGCCATGTACATGTAACTTACGAACCCCATGCTCCAATGCCATTTGAAGTCCTAATATGCATGCTTCATATTCGACTTCATTATTCGTGCACTTGAAGTTTAATTTTCTGGTGTATGGAGTCATTTGTCCTTGGGGGGTTACCAGTATGGCACCAATACCCATTCCTCTTTTGTAGACTGCACCGTCAAAGTATAGGCACCACTGACTCTTCTCCTCAGCCTCCTCTGGCTCATCATCATCCTCCACGGCGAACAACACATCCTTATCTGGGAATTGAGTCTACAAGGGCTAATATTCTAGTAAAGGTAGCTCAGCTAGGTGGTTTGCCACTACTTGTCCCTTTATGAATTTCTATGTGATAAAGGTGACATCGTATTGAGACAACAACACCTGTCACTTGACGCACCGCCCTATGAGCGCCAGCTTCTGGAACAAATACTTCATAGGGTCATGGCAACAAAGGAGCAAGACTGGGTACGCCATCATATAATGTCTTAAGCGTTGGGTTGCCCAAATGAAAGACAAGCATATTTTCTCTATAGTAGTGTATCTGGCCTCACAGTCGTTAAACTTCTTGCTTAAATAATATATTGCCCTCTCCTTACGACAGGATTCAACGTGTTGGCCCAAAACTGCTCCCATGGAATGTTGGGTCACTGATAGATAGAGAAGTAGGGGCCGTCCTGGCATTGGTGGGTCCAAAACAGGAGGTCTGGCCAATAACTACTTGATCTTGTCGAACGCTGCCTGACACTCCTCGTTTCAATTGATCTGTGCATTCTTCCTCAGGAGCTTGAAGATCGATTCACAGATCGGTGTGAGCTCAACAATGAACCAGCTGATATATTACAAACGTCCTAACAATCCTCTAACTTCCTTCTTTATGGGGGGAGGCATGTCAATTATGGCCTGAGCCTTAGTCGGATCGACCTCAATTCCCCTCTGACTGATGATGTAGCCAAGAAGCTTGTCGGATGAAACCCCGAAGGCACATTTACTGGGATTGAGGCGGAGCTTGTACTTGCACAAACGGTCAAACAACATTCTCAAGCAGGCTAGATGACCTTCTAGCTCTTTGGACTTAGCTATCATATCGTCAACATAGACCTTGACTT
Organism: Posidonia australis; assembly: GCA_024699735.1. Lineage (NCBI taxonomy): Eukaryota > Viridiplantae > Streptophyta > Magnoliopsida > Alismatales > Posidoniaceae > Posidonia > Posidonia australis. Next base: position 21,677 of record JAMKQA010069875.1, on the reverse strand, counting down.
ATTGGTGCATGAGGTCTCTGATACGTAGCCCTTGCATTCTTGAGTTCAAATGGCATCACCATGTAGCAAAAGACTCCCCATAGCCTAATGAATGATGTCTTTTCCATATCTTCTTCTACCATTTTGATTTGATTATAGCCTGAGAATCCATCCATAAATGATAGCATCTTATGACCGGCTATGTTGTCTACCAGAACATCAACGTGGGGCAACGAGAAGTCGTCCTTGGGGCTCGCTTTATTGACGTCTCTATAATTGATGCACATGCCAACCCTTCCATCTTTCTTTGGCACTAGGACGACATTTGCAAGCCATTCTGGATAGAGGACGACCTTGAGGAAATCCACTTCATGTTGCTTCATGATCTCCTCTTTAAGTTTGAGTAGCCACTAGGGTCGCCATCTTCTGAGCTTCTACTTGACGGGCTTGACATCTGGCTGCAATGGCAAGTTGTGCACTGCTATGTCCAAGCCGACCATATCGCCATAACTCCAGCCGAAGACATCTATGTACTCCTTGAGGAGGGCGATGAATTCTACCTTAGCCTAGGGGGAGAGTTTAACACTGATGCGTAATTCCTTGACATCGTCAAGGGTTCCGATGATTACTAGCTCGGTCTCTTCTTCCACATGGAGGTTCGGGCATTCTGGGTCATCATCATAGTGTGGAAATTCTATTGGCGCGTCGCCATCTTCAGGTGTACCAGTTTTATCCTCCTCTTCATAGGCCACGAGCTCAGACAAGATCCCCTTTTGAAAACTACAATCTGTTGTATCGAAGGTGCAGATCTGCTCTGACGCTTGACCCATTAGTCGTTGGGGGAGAGTTACGCTGACTCTTGTATTCTCGTACTGACAGTGGGCGATCTCTGTATCATCATGCTCTGTATCTTCCTTTGGGTCGAATTCTTCTTGCCTCTTTGATGCTGCTTTTTCACTTATTGTTATGTTTTTTGGGTTTTTCCTGCTATTTACAAGGGGTGCTGCTGATTGGCGGCTGTCCTGCTGCTGACTGATGAGAGTGATGCCGTTTGCGTTCTTCCTTAAGCTTAGCTCAAGGTCTTTTTTTTTTACTTCCACCTTGCTTCAGGTGAGGTTTAGGCTGTTGATACCATCTAGACCCACCTCTTGGCTGCTGAGTGATTAATTCATCTGGTCTAGAGTTAGCTGGCTCTTCTTCTTCTTTTAGAACCATGACAGTGGAATGGTCCTGAGTTTCCCGCGGTGAGGGAGGGGCTACTTCAATCATTGCTACTTTCCCTTTCCAATGCCTCACTTCCTCTATGGCATCTTCTACCAACATGGCAAGCTGCTCTTGAAACAGAACTTCCATGTTCTGGAGCATCTCGTCGATCTGTACCTCTACGACAGCTCCCTCCTCTTCATCAGAGGTGAAATCCACATAATACGCAGACTCTTGGTCATTGCTAGGGTAAGGATCGGTACTCCACACCGACAACTGAATCTGGGTAGGTGCTGTGATTAGAACTATGGCTGGCACTGAAGCTGAAACTGCCATCTCTGGAAATGCAACTGTGATCGGAATTGACGTGGCTACTGAGGCTACCACGAGGACTGATGCGGTAACTAAAGTTGTTGTGATTGTGACTGATGTCGTACCTAGTGGAGTAGTTGGCACTTGAACCAATGTTGATGCAGTGGCTGGAACTGGAACTACTGTGGACGGGATTGAAATTTCTGCAATTGAAACTGGAGTTACTGTGGTAGGAACTGCCTCTACCGTGGTTGAGACTGGAACCACCGCAGTTGGGGCTGGAACTACTGTGGTTGGAATCGAAACTGCTGTGGTAGGAACCGAGACTGTTGCGGCATCCTCCTCGGAATAGTAATCCTCAATATCTACCCACTGTACTATGCTTGACGATGTGTCTTGTTGTAGCACTGTTGTGTCTGGACCCTAACCTAGACTGACAATCCCTGCACTAACAAAGTGAGTGAAGGCGGGAGGGGAATTCTGCCTTGATTTCTGCAAGCGCTGGGAATGTTGCAGCTGTTCGTAACCAAGTCCTTCTCGTTTCTCCTCTCCTTGGCAGCAACGGGCTCGGTGATCCCCTGACTGTACTTCCCGAGAGGTGTCCCTTTCTCATATCCCCAACGGTGACAAAATTCTCGACCATCCTAGAAGGATTGCTTCGAACAAGAGGGTAGCTGCCATGCTCAAATTTAGGGATGAAATTAACTAGCTCAAACCGATTAACCTGGAGTAGTACATCTGATGGCTTGGGGTCAAAGCTGACAATCTGGTGGGACAGGGTTGAAACAGTATCGACCTTCTCCTTTTCAAAGTTTTCAACCATGACGGTAACGATGTTATCGCCCCAGCTGAACTTGATCATGCGATGGAGAGTCGATGGGATCACTTGATGCTTGTGGAGCCAAGGGTGCCCAAGTAAGAGATTTGTAACGCCCCGATCCCAGGCACGCCACCAAATCACAATATCAAAAGCAAAATTACACTAATTACAGAATATTAAATAACTGTAACTAAGGCTCACCTTCAGGATCTCAATGTGTGGCTAGAAGCTCCTACTCCTACACCGGAACTCGACTGCACCAAACTGCACCTGAAAATCAAACAAGCACGCGTGAGTGACATCTAAGTCACCCAGTACGTGTCCCAAACACACAAACACAAAATCTCTGGAAAACTATAAAACTCATCTCTTTAGTTTTCCAAGCTTGGTTTTCTTTTGAAAATCCTCTTTTCTTTTTATTGGAAACCACATGGGAATTTAATCTCAAATTCATACTCTTTTCAAAAGCCATGTTTCTTTTCTTTTCTCAAAACATTTGGAGACTAATTCCAAAACCACATTCTCTTTTAGAACACACATTTTCATTTTCTTTTAAAACCTTTGGAATTCATTTTCCAAAACATGCCCTTTTTCAATACTTGGGATTCCATCCCAAAATCACACTTTCAAATTCACATTTCTGACCAGATCCAGCCTAAAACACAATGCCTTTTGGGCTCAAAACCAAATCATAAATACTCGCTGGTAACTAGTTAAAACATCATCATTATTCCATTTTAGGATTTTAGGACTATTTCATAAGTCCAATCTTGGTCAAATCACATTTCTCTTTCTTTACTCATTTCCACTTTTCTTTACTGTTGTTACCTTGATCAAGGGTAACCAGGCACACAAGTAGTAAGTGAGGACATCATTTTTCCTACCTACCTGCATTGCCGCGGTGAAATTCCGCGTGCGGGATGCCACCGCCCCGACCAATCGGCCTCAATTTCATTCATATATGCACAGGGATACGTCTTTGTCTGATGCCCCATCAGTGACCCAAACAACTAGGTACAATGACCCAGGCCCAGCCTACACCGTTGGTGACCCAAACAACTAGGCTCAATAACCAAGGCTCAGCCTACACCGTCACGAGCTCGGTGACCCAAACAACTAGGTTCAACGACCCAGGCTCAGCCTACACCGTCTCAAGCTCGGAAACCACAGTCGTGTCTGGCAACTGGTTTCATTGGAACCTCATACTCCAACCCCCGTGGTTCCTTAACACATTATTAGTGTCCCTTATCAAAACTCTTTAAACCTTTCTTTTCAAAACCATTTCCATTTCATTCTTTTCCATTGCAGGATTCTATTTCTATGCAACACTTGACCCTCCACGGGGGTCCCAATCTTAACTCATGAAAACCATGCTCAAAATCATAAATTGGGTCTCATGCCCAAAGCCACACATGATCAACCATTTTATTCATTTACAAGGTCTAAACCCCAAAACTACACAAAATCATCCTTTTTTTCATTTATGGGATCAAAACCCAAAACCACGTCCAAATTTATTTATTTGGGTTCCACATTCCTCCATGTCATTTGCATGGGGAAAACATCATTAACATATGCTAAATGTTCATTTAAAACCTTTCCTTTCCATTTATAGTCACATTGTATATATCAGGGCCAGGGCAAGATCGGTAGACCGAATTTCAAGTTCGGTGTACCGAAAATCCCTGGTTCGGTACACCGAATATTTTTGTTACACTGAAAACCCTTGATTCGGTCGATCGGATGATTTCGGTCTACCGAAACCAGGTATTCTGGCTTAATCTAACAGAGATTCGGATGCCGAATTCAATTCGGCATGTCGAATTCACCTCCCCAGTTCCGGGGGGTGGAAATCGCCCAAGGTGGGAGTCTCAATCAGACCCCCCAAACACACATCATAAAATACAACTAAATCATGGGGTGTAGACCCTTGAGTCTACTTCAAAACCCCTCAAACCATTCATGATTTCACTAACCACAGAAGGAGATATAAATTCTCAAAGAGAACATGCTCAAAGTTAAACCTTAAAACACTTGAGGCATTCTTCTCCCAAAACCCACGAAATTCACACAACCTAGCATGATCTCTATGCATTCACATCATTAATCACATTTCCATCATTCCTACTATTTTTCTACAATTTTTCATGCATTTATCTTGATTTTTCATGCGTTAGGCATATCCAACGGAAAGCATGGAAACGAGATAGGAACGAGATCACGTACCTCTGATGGCGCCCTGGCGATCCTTCCCGCACTCCGGTGAAGTCTCTCCTGTCGGCGGACCACACGGACAGCCACCACCTCCTCCTCGGTTGCGCGCCGCACCTCCTAATATTCTCCTCTTTCGGCAGCCCTCCCCCTTCCTCGCTTGCCACAGCCTCCCTTTCTTTATCTTTACCTCCTCCCGCATGGCGCTGGCCATCCATCCCGTCAGAGGGGACGGGGAGGCACGGGCCTCCGTCACTGGTGGCATGGGTGTGGAAGAAGAGGAAGAAGAAGACGAGGAAGGGGTGGAAGGGTATGGCTCGTGAGAGAGAGAAAAAGGAAGGAGAAAAGAAGGAAAGAAAAGGAAGAAAAGATGGGCACGCAAATCGAGACGACTGTGTATCCTCAATCCAGACTCCACATTGGTCCCAAATCACAAGCAAGAACACAAAAAGCCAACCATAAGCTCACATATCCAAGAAACAACAGATTATCCACTAATAAATCATTTATATAATATTACAATTAATTACATGGTTTACAAATAAAAATGGATAATCAAGCCCAGATGTCACAAGATTGAACGAGGGTTCAAGGTCCACGATGTAGAATTCCACATCGAACTCAGCCGGGCCAATGACGAGGGGGATTACTAACAAGCCCAACGCATCGTGGTGCGTGTTGTCGAATAATGTCATTCCCGTCACTACTGGCATAATATCCTTAGCCTTGAATCTGAGCTTGCTTGCTGTGCACAAGGGGCAAACGTTCACACCCACGCCATTATCGATCAAGGTGAGGGGAATGTGGAAGTTTTTCAATTGCACCATTACAAACAAGGGCTGGTTATGATTGGTCCCTACCAAAGGTAACTCTTGAGAGGTGAAGGAGATGACCTAGGGTGTGGAAATCATACCTACCATGGTTTCCAGGGCTGCAGGCTCTATGGTGGGGGCTACATGAGTGGCTTGAAAGACCCAGAGGAAGGCCTCTTGGAGCTCAGCCAAAGTGTGGATCAAGTCCCAGATGGAAATATCAACCTTGACCTTCTTGAGCTGAGTAGTGATGTCGGCCATGGGTTTGACTGTAGCGAAAGAGGACTTGGCCAAGGTTTCTTTGGTGGTAGGCTTCACTGGTTGACTTTCTAGCTGTGGTAGAACTATAGTAGATCGGGTCGACTTAGGCATAGGAGTTGGGGCCCTATATATCCATCCCCAATGCATGACCTCTACACACATCTCTACGGCATAATCATAGGGCACGCGATGGGTGTCTCGGGTCAAACTAACAACCATAGGTGTCTTGGCGACCAATTCCGGTCGAGCAAGGGGTAGGCTTGTTGCTGGTGGAACTGGTAGGGATACAGGCCGGGGAAACTACACGATGAGATGGACCAGCAAGATAACTGGTGTTGTGGATGGAGGAGGTTGTGTTAGTAGGGTTGTTGGTGTGGTTAGTGAGGGTGATTGTGCAAGTAGGGTCACTGGTGTGGTTGGCGAGGGTGAGCAAGCTAATAGGGTTACTGGGGAAGCAAGTGAAGGTGATTTTGTTGATGGAGTTGCTAGATACTCCGATATGTGGTGAGTTGGATCATGTTCACGGTGGAGTTCGAACCCTCAAGGAAGGAGTGGTACAGGGATAGTGGGAACAGAGTAGAAGAATCATGAATTAGATCTGAAGGGTCCAGCGTAGTAACGTTGGATTGGGCAGGGAAGAGGGCATGGATTCTAGAGGTCCTTGGCACGCTCGAACGGCTATGCTCATGGAAAGGTTGTCTAACAATGCTAGGGGTGACAGGGATGGATGCAGATGCTGTTGCCGATGCGGGCATAGACTCCCCCTGCTAGGTGTGGTTGACAATGACCTTGCAGTCAATCAAGTCTTGAATAGCATTCTGGAGTGAGATACAATTATCCTTCGCATGCCCCACGGTGCGATGGAAATTGCAGAATAGATCCGCTTTGTACCACCCCGACAAAAAATGCAGTGGTGGGCGGATCTCCAGAAACCTCAAGAGTGACTGTACCCTAGGGAGGACGACACTCAGGGGCTCAACCAAAGGCATGAAGCGATGCTCTGGGCAGCTTGGTCGTGCCTGTCCCTGGTATGGTCCTTACCTTGCCGATACGACGGGATATACTGGCTCGACAGTGGTAGTGATGTGGGATGTGCGTGGTGCCCTATGAGTAGGTATATAAACTAACTACTGTGGAGATGGACATTCTATGTCAACAGGCATTGCAACGGATCCGATGTACGCAATGGCGTTCAGAGGAGAGTCTCTCCTTTTGTTGGAGTTGTTGTTCACACCGTTTTTGGTGTTGCTACTACAGCTTGTTCCTAGGATGAAAGCAGGAGATGTAGCCTGCTTGGCGAATGTGGTAAGTGTGGGGAAACTACTACTATGAAGCGAGCTTTCCATGCAAGCGCCCGCTCGGATCATTGATGCAAATGTGGTGATAGGCTGTATGCTAAGCACAGCCTCGGTAGCTGGCTGCACTCCACGGATAACCATCTCGATAGATTCCTCATCTGAGGGTCCATTTCGAACCTATTAGGCAAGAGCACGCCAACGTCTGACATACTCCTCGAATGGCTTGTAGGGCTTCTACTTGGTGACGGCAAGGTCCTCATGCTTAGGGACCAAGTCGAGATTGAAGGAATACTGTACCAGGAATGCATAGCTGAGGTTGTTCCAAGTCTTTATTTAGGCCATATCCAAAGAGGTGAACCACTTCAGTGCAGGACCGGTGAAACTTTTCTAGAAGAGCTGGATTAACAACCTCTTCTCAGCCTGAAGCTGCACGAGATCTCCGCAATACACCCTTAGATGTGAAATAGGGCAACCTTTACAATTATACTTTTCAGAATCTGGGACTTGGAAGTTCGATGGGAGACTAGCCTCTGGAAAGTAGCAAAGGTCCTGGAATTGGTAAGACTGGCAGTCTCCTCCCTGCACTTGTCGAAGTGCTCTTTCGAGATCGCCCACTCTGGCGTGGAGGGCGTTCGAAGTCACTGCCATGGAGAGTGGTGCAGTTGGGGCAAGTTTTGCATACACTGTATGGGTCGCAAGGAGGTGCTCCTCCGAATCTACCATCATGTCTGCTGGTGTCAATGCGCGATGGCCAGCATACCCGTGTGCTGGTGTAAAGTGTTGTGGATTATATGCAGCAACCTAGTTCTGATGCAAGGAGAGAGAAGGAGATGTATGATGAACTAAGTGGGGTGCAGTGTGAGCAGGGTGTAGCTGCGGTCTCGAGACAGATTCAGGGAATGTGCCCGAGGGTGCTGCGCCCTTGCCACGCCCAGAGGCTGGCCACTAGGTGCATAGGAGGCATGCTGTGCAGTGACTAGTGGGAGTGCTATAGGCGGAGTCGGTCCCACCTTCACCAAGGCTGCGAGGAGCTTGAGCAATGGTTGGAAAGGCAGTGTAGTGGGTGCACTATGACATGCAAGGGAAGACAAAAGAGGGACCTCTAGACCCGCAGGGGGAGTAGTTGAGGTTGGAACGATATATGAAGTCCATGCCCTAAAGTTTTTGAGCAAGCTCAACAAACTACTGAGTGTGGAGGACATGAGACCCGTCGATAGCAATACCAGAGGTCAAGATTAAAGGCTCAAAGGATCCAAGAAGAGGTTGGACTCCAGACTGTCCAGCAGGGAGAGATCCTATCAAAGATGTCACCGTAGGTGGCTGGGTGCCAAAAGTAATAGATCTAGCCAGGGGATAAGTCAAAGGCGGGGTCTTCGGAATGTGCGTGGCCGTCACAGCGATGACCTCGGACGGACTCTGTAGTGGAATGAGCCTAGCAGTTTCAGGTACCCGAGGAATTCCCAATCATCAGGAAATGTCTGTCGGGAAGAGCAACAAAGGCGAAAAAGGTCAATGTCAAAGGAGGGATCGAGGAGACAGCCACCTTTGGAGTAGCCAAAGTCAAAGGCTCACCAAGATGTTGGGCCATGGAAGAACAGGAGTGAGTGAGAACCGAACTGCGATGATAGGACAAAGGGTGGATCCTAGGACGAGCTATTGTCGATGGCAACGGGTAGCTTGGGAGAGGATGATCGAGATCTGTCACCAAAAGGGAAACAGAGAACGAGGACTCTCGAGCTCCAGCAGAGGAACTCGCACAATAACCTAGACAAGAGAACCAGGAATCAGGGAAACCTGATGTGAGTAAAACAAGACATAGATGCAATGTTATTAGGGTGGCATGAACGGTACGCATGCATATGAATGCAACTAATGTGCTCTCTCTCACCAACTAATTGTTTCCTAAAAGGCCATCTACTTCGTGATCACACATGGGTAAATGGGTCTCCGACTAAGACTAGAAAGAAAGGTCCCCACACAAAATCCTGGCCAAAGCGCAGGCAATTAACGGGTGGTACGTTGGTGGCATCGTCTCCTGCAGTAGCATAGAGTTGTACCCTCTACTAACACCGACACGAACCCAGACAATGGGGGGACAAATTAGCAACACGCCAAAGCTATAGAATGGGTTACTATAATTGTCCTTCACAAACTGTACGTGGACTCAGAGGAGAAGATGCATGCCCTATATGATCAATCATGCAATATGCTTTTGTGCCTTTTACTTGTGTTTTATTAACCAAGGGGGCAAGAGTTCGAATTGGTCTCTAGTTTTGCCTTATTAATTATTTTTCTAAGTTTGTGTGTTTTATTTTAAACCAAAAGGGGAAAGCAAACATGTTTCTACTCTCCTAATCATATCATACGTGAAAGGGGAAGAAAACACACAAGTAAGGCACACAAACAAGCAAACAACAAGCAAAAGGCATGATCATGACATGTGCGAGTGTTGTGGCATGTGAACAGAAAACATCCATCAAATCAAAAGGCAAGACATATAGCATGTGAGTCCAGTGATAGAGCAAAAGTATAAAAGAAAGTGTAAAGGCATGCTAAGTAAGCAAACAACCACAAACAAGGCAAACAAGCAAACATGTGAAGCCAAAGCCTCAGAAAGCAAGCGAAAAGTAACTAACCTAAAAGTCAGAATTTACTAGTCCAAAGTGGAGTCGCCAGTTCTGTGACCATGCCTGCCCAGGAATTCGACGCGGAGTCACTACAGTGGGAGGAGGCCACAGCCATGCTAGGATGGCGAAGGCGCAAGATAGGATAAAATGAAAAAATTTGGAGTTGCCACCTAGTCTTTTAAGGGAAAGACGAAGAAAACTACAAACAAACCACAAAAGAGATGAATGCATGTGATGCAAATGAAAAGGCCAAATGTCTACAAACCAGATGATGGGTAAAGATTCCAGTTACGCACGGGAAAGGTAATAAGCACCCCTGTGCACCCGGTAAACTCGATCTTTCAAGTATGATTCGCTTGCAGAAGGTTAAATGAATGCTTGCTAAGCCTAGATTGTGCTCTAATCATACTAATATGGATGCCAAGTCAAGACCAGATGGATGTGCAAGATGCATGCGAAAATTGTGGAGAAAAGCACACGAAATGATAAAATAACGAAACATGACATGACAAAAAAAATCACATGAAATGACGATGTTTTTGGAGAGAATGGCCCGAGAAAACATACCGACATCAAGAGAATCAAAAATGTGATCGAACCAAATCATCAGAATCGTAGAAAACATCATCGAAATCAAAAGTAGAAAAAAATTGCAAAGAAGTCCGCATAAAACGATCAAATGGTGACATATGAATAAAATCACATGAAATGACAATGTTTTTGAAGGGACTGGTCCGAGAAACCAAACTGATATCAAAAGGGTCAAAAGTGGGGTCAACCGAAATCGTCGGAATAGTGGAAAATGTCATAAAAATCAAAAAAGGGAAAATAATCCGTAATTAGGCCAATATGGGCCTTTAGGTTAGTTAATGTATGCCCTCGGGTAATGAAATCCAAATCAAATCGAAAATGCGGAATAAGGGGAATCAAATTGAATGTCAAGTAAAAGAATTCAAAAATGGGTTGGAGAAAAAATCCACGGAAAAACGCATAGAATGCAGGCTTACTCGAAAAGGATGGACTAATATGCAAATGTAATGAAAGCTATGCAAAATACATGAAAGTATACCTAAATGTGTAAAGGATGTTGAGGAATGATTTAGACAGAGATTATGCATGACTTATTGCACAAATAACATGCATGTGGATGAATTGACAACATGGGGGCAATTGGGTAATTTCATATAACTAAGTATGATGAATACATGCATGTGCATGATGCATGGTCTAATATATGCAAAATGTTAGAAAAATGTTGTTTACAAGGAAACATGAAAGGGACAAGGTTTTTAAACACGAGAAAATGATGTAAACATGTTAAAAGGCAAGATCAGGGACTAAAATGCAATATTCACGAAAAAGGAGAAATCATGCTTAAAGTATATTCTATGACATTTATCATAGTGTGCAGGTGATGCATTAAATGAAAAATGTGGCACTGTGGTGTGAGATGTGTGAAAATTGTATCTTAGTAATTTCACACAAAGTGCAAAGTGACCAAAATATGAAACCAAAGATCATTTTACAATGCAAACATGATTTTTAAGTGAAAACTATATTTAAGTGCAAAATTAAAAATAAAAGGAGTGAAAAATGCCAAAAATGGGTGTGAAAACAATTAAAATCCTAAATGATGAATTTGAAATTAATCTAAGAGTCTGGATGCAAATTTCCTACACTCAATAATTATATTTCAGGAATTCAGGGGCTTTCATGCAAAGTTCCAGGGTTTAAATGTGGTGAAAATTCAACTTTTATTATGATTAGTGTGATTTTAAAGTCTTTTAGGGTTCAGAATGCAAATCTTACAGGAAAAATTCATTTTAAAAGGCTCTAGAGTCTCAATGCAAAACTTCAGGACTTAATTGCAAAGAAAACATAATCTCAGGGACTTAAGTGTGAAAAAACAAACATTTATAGGACTGAAAATGGAATTAAAATTAAATAAGGTAAAACATGCAATATTTATAGTGAAACAAAAGAAATGCAATTTTAATTTAAAGTATAGGGGCTAAAGCATAAAATCTTAGGCACTAATTGTAATGTTTTAAAAAACTAAAGGACTTTTAAATAAAAACCAAAAATCTATTAGTCACCGTCGACGATTCGAAGATCGTCGGCGATGATGGCCTAGGAGGTTCATCTGAGCTCTCCCGGTAGCTGATCAGCGATCTGAGGAGCGGAGAAACTAGAGGAGGAGATGGGGGAGAGATCCAACGACGCCAATTGAGCCCTCGATAGTCGGAACGCATCGTCAATCCCCCTCCGGTTAGCGTTCTTCTCCGGCAACGGGGCTTCAACTGCGGCGCTCCTAGAGGTGGTGGCTCGGCACAGCGACGATTGGAGAAGCTCCGAGGTGTCTCGACGAAGCCCTATGGAGCTGCGGGCGAGGCTCGAACGGGCTAGAGTGCTCTCCCCGTTGCGGGCTCCGGCGATAGTGGTGACAGAGGTGGAGGCAGAGCTCTGGGGTCTGGAACGGCGATGTGGTGGTTTAGAGGGGTTTCTGGCAAGGAGATGAAGCTTCCTGAGGCAGTGGTGTGTGGAGGGTGTGTACAAAGTGCTCCAATGGGCTTCACGGCAACAATCGGCGGTGCGAAGCGGCGACGACGACAATCCTGGCTATAGGAGGCCAGCGAGGACTCCTCTAGAGCGACAGAAGCTCAAGGAGGAGGAGGAGGAAGAGGGGAGGAGAGACCTACGGGGCCTTCTCTCGATCCTAGAGGCCAAGGGCCTTGCCGGTGGTGGTGAACCCACCACCGGAGATGGAGACGATGACTAGCTGGGCCTGCCAATTCCGGCGAAGCGCGCCTGGAGGACTCAACCTAACTTGACAGGACTAAGAGGAAACGGTTTGAACTAAAAAGGGAGGAGGAGTACCTGACTAAAGGCTATTGTTCTCCCGATGGAGCTTGCCGGCAGTGCTCCGGTGATTACTCTGGCTGTGACTGGGTTTGCTGAGGCTGCTAAAAGATTGGCGAAAGGCTTTGGAGATGAGTTGCAAAGGACTTTGGGGTTTTGCAGGGATTTGTTTTGTCTCTGGACTGAAGTGCATTCGAATGGTTGAAGCTCTGTATGTGGACTGTCGGCGATGGGCCTTTAAAACTCCAGCAGAGGCCTCCAGAGCTGTCGATCTTCCTCACCGATGCTAAGGACACCCAATGATTGCGTGAGCTGGTAGGAGCTGTTGAGGGATCGTCGGAGATATGGGGGAGGAGAAGATATGGTCTAGAGTTCTCGGAATATCGCCGGAGAAGGTGTCGGAGTTTGCGGGGGTCGCTAGAGTTGGTTGCCAGAATTATTTTTCTGTCTTTCCTAAGTTGTTGATTGAAGGGGATATGGGTGTTGCGAGCAGGATTTGGGCATGGGAATTGGGCTTTTGATTTTTTAAGGATTTTAAAAGATTTTAGGGTTTTGGTTGTTGTTTTAGGTTTTTTTTTTTTTGATTTTGTGATTTTAGTTTAGGTTTTGATTTTTATTATTTTAAGTTTAATTAATTGATTTTAAATTGGGATTTTTGGATTTTATTACTTAAAGGTTTTGGTGATTAGAGTTTTGAGCTAATTAAGGTTTTTGGATTTTAATTAGGGTTTTGAGTTTAATTAAGTGATTAGCGTTTTGAGTTTAATTTAGTTTAAATTTGAATAGGGTTCTTGGATTTTATTATTTTAGGTTTTTTTGAGTACAATTAGGATTTTGGGTTTTATTCTTTTTAGGGTTTTTCTGGATTTAAATGGATTAGGGTTTTGTGTTTGAGTTTTAGATTGGATTATTTTAGAATTAATTTTTACTTGATTTAATTAGGGTTTCAATTTAAATTTTGATTTAATTGATTTTTATTTGGTTTAATTTTGATTTTGGCTTAATTGGTTTTTTGCTTAATTTTTGTTTGGATTAGGGTTTTCATTTAATTAGATTTAATGGATTTTATTGAGTTTTATTTGATTAGGGTTTTAATTAGGGTTTTTGCTGAATTAATCTTGGATTTTAAATGGTTTGGATGGGTTTTATTTAATTTTAGTTTTAATTAGGGTATTTACTTAATTAATTTGGATTTTAAGTGGTTTAAGTGGATTTTATATAATTTTGGTTTTAATTGGGGTTTTTACTTGATTAATTTGGATTTAAATGTTTTAAATGAGTTTTGTTTGGTTTTGATTTTTGATTATGGGTTTTTGCTTTGATTTGGTCAGAGTGGGCTTGTGTGGGCCTAAATAGACTTGTGTGGACCTAAGTGAATTTGAGTAGGTTTAGGTTAAGCTAGGGTTTAAGTGGAGTTAAGGTTTAGGTTTGGTGATCGCAACCAGAGCATCTTTCCAAAGGAGCCTGCTGCCAAGTAACAGCAAAATCGGAGTATCTACATATAACATAAGTCCAAGAAAACAGTGATAGGTGGGTATCTACCGAAAAATAACAAAAGAGGGAAATCCCAAAAGAAAAAAAAAGAGAAGGATAAGATGGCAATAAAGAAGCTTTCCAATAAAGAATGAAAATCAAAAACCCCTAGGTAAGCTACAAGTGCATAGGGCCAACCACCGACAGCTGGCACTAGAGCTATAACCGACACCGAGCGTCTACTAAACCTCAAGTCTCCCCCAACTCTTCCACCCATAGGCAAGGGATAGAAAACCATAGAAGCTCAAGGACTGAGTAGATAAGGGAGGTAATAATCAACTAAGGCTAGCACGAGGTCCTCAAAGAGTCAAGGCATGATAGAAGGAACCACTCTCTCACCTTGGAAAATATAAGGCTGTGATGCTAAATGCATGAGAGAGAGGTTGTGACCTCACACTCATCGTCAATCAATAAAAAAAACCAAAAAAATTCTAAAAATCTAAAAATCCAAAAAACCAAAAGAAATTTAAAAAACCCAAAAAAGTTAGAAAACAAAAAAAAACCTAAAAACAAATAATAAGTAGTGCCATCCACCTTACCTACAAGTGAAAACCTAGTAAGTAAGGAAACTAGAGTTGGTCTGGCCAGTGATGCAATAATCAACCGACCAGGTTCTAGAGTTAGGCATCCTACTCAAGCGTGCCTTCACGACTTGGGTGCACTTTTTCTCCACAAAGACATTGTCCTGCAGTGATCTTTAGAGTATTCACAGATAACTCACAATCGACGTCCACTGGGCTCCAATTTTCCATCTCAATTGAGGTGAAGACTAATTCCCTCCACCTAGTTTTAAACATAGGGGAGTCAAGGGATAGCATTATAGTACCTTTTCTAAGCAACTTGGCCAGCTCTTCTGAGGAAGGGAATGGTGCACCTTTTGATTACTAACACATGCTATTAAATGTCAAGGTACAAATCTTACCATGTGTTAGTACATCAAGTCTCACCGTGAGGTTGCATCAAGTCCCACCTTGTGCATCACATCTATCCTACCGCGACGCTACATCAAGTCCCACCATGTGCGTCAAAGTCCCAACCATGCATCACATCAAGCTACTGGCTCCCGCCTTTGGAGTTTCGACCATGTAAACAGACACAGCCTTGACCAAGAGGCAAAAGCCCGGTTTGGCAAAGGAAGGGTTCACTCCCTCACCCGGTTCTTCTTTCATAGAATCCCTCTACTTGCCAAGTCAAGTTGTGGAATGACGGTCCTTTTCTGAGAGTATTGGTCACACTCATGGATGGAAAACACTTGACCTCAACAAATTGTATTCGTGATTCTTACATATGTCAGCATGACTAGGGACCACCCGTACCCCACCGGCCTAACCTGTCATACAAACTATTCATTGCATCATATGTTGACTTTGCTTCTGCATCATTGTTTGCTTGAATCATGCATTGGAAGTGGAGTACGGACAGAGCATTGTTCTTCAAGAGAGTTAGAGGCCTTAGAACTGTGATCCTCCTAGAACCGATTAAGTCCCACCTATCCTTTTGCTATTCTAATTTGAGTAAGCTCTCAGACGAGAAGCTACAATGCCTTTTTATTTTTGATCGACGCTAGGGTTCTTGCCCCATGATCATCCCCTTTTGACTCCTAGTCGGCCACGATTGTGCCCCCAGACCATCCTTAGTTTCTGTCCCATTGAAGTGACTCAACATCCAACTATGACACAGCTCCAAAACTAGCTAGACCCCTCCATGACTGAGCCTTCAATATGACGACAATGTTAAATGAACCACTCAGCTGTGTGATTCGCTCCCAAAACCGAGTCTGTTCTCTCTTTTATTCTTTCTCTAGTGGTTTAACTATGGTAGACTGTTTGAGAGCGAGCTCCCCTTTCTAGGAAATGCTCAATAGATATATCGTTCTTACCTTTGAGTCAATCTTATTCTAAGATCACCTCCAAAGAGGGATGTCTATAGATATCCCATTTTCGCATTTCACAGAATCACCTAGGATAAGAACATTTGAGGCACCCCAGATCACGAGGCTTAGGATCTTCTACTCTGTCTTCCAGATATTTCATGTTTCCTTAAAAACATTCTTGATTTTACTTGGTTCAAGGTTGTTAGCTATGTCAGGGCTAACCCACTCAAGCTGGTGGTAGGCTTGAGTCTCTTGAACATTTTGGTGAGAGTCACTAGCTGTGGAAAAGTTGACGCTCCCATCTTACACAAGTTGGTGGCAGATTTGAGTACTTTGAGCTTAAAGAAGGTGTTTTTATGAGTTCATGTGATTTCTGAGTATTTTCCAGACTTTCAAGGAGTTTCTGTGGATTTAACATAAAAGATAGGGGCAGAATGCAAAAAGACCAAGATGTTTCCATAGGTACAGGCGACTAGTTTCATTGCCACAGGTACAAGCGACTAGTATAGTTGCAACAAATATAGGCAACTAGACTCGTCGCCACACCAATAGGTGAGGAGAATCCTGGAATTCCTTCTCAAAACAATTTGTCATCCTGGGCTTTAATATAATATATGGGATATTTATAAATATTATCATGATTTTTCCAAAATTATTCTAATTTCTAGGATTTTCTACATACTTAAGTATTTATGGAATATCATATAAATCTCTATCAATGCCAGATAATTCCAGAAAATTCTAGAAAAATGGGTGACGTCAAGATTAATATCATATTTTTTTTATCATGATTTAAACAGAGATATGATATTAATTATCACCTTTTTAAAAGCTAGAATTGTTTATAATTTAAAAAGATAATTTCAACATGTGCTAAATTTTCAAATATTTAAGTAATTACGAGACTGGAATTTATTATAGATTATTTAACATAAATCTTATAATTATTGGGGATTCTATCTTTTAAATGCGATTTTAAATTTGAATTTAGATCTAAAATTTGATTTTGAATTCAAGTATTTTCTAGAATATTCTAGTGATTTCGAGAGAGTTAGTATAGGTCAAAACGAGTCATTTACAGTTGTAAGATATTTGTCGAATCGGTTTTGGATTTTTATCTTAAACATGGAGATATTTAGAGCTCGTTGCCACAAGGAATGGCGAATAGTTTGTAAAAGACGTTTTTTGTCTATTTTTCCACATCAAAAAATAGAACTTTTTGGGTTATCATCGAACTCTATGGCAACATATTTAGATATATCACTAGTCCCACCAGCGATGAGTCCTAAATATCCTATTTTTCAATTTTTTGAGTAAATTCAATATCTAGATATTTTCTTGACTTGTTTTTGACGAGATCTGACATCCTCGTGCCTATAAATAGACCCTCAGACCATGAGTTCTGTAAGGCTTTTCAAATTTAGAGAGAGGTTGCCTAGAGAGAAAAACCAGGTGAAGCCCTGCCAAAATCATCCTAGATCCATAGAGATCCTTTCAATCCAAGCCTATGTGCACCTCCAGAGCTCCATCTAGGCCTCCACTTCCTCATCCACTCCACAACGTACGAGGGTGAAGGGTATCTTCCAACTCTTGTATTTTTTTTATTATCATATAAATCCATTGCATGACATAGATTAGCCTATGGCATATGCATGCGAGGAACCACCCCTCAGCTAGTATTTAGTTGCATATTTAAGTTTTTCTTTTGTTATTTGTTTACTACACTTAATCTAATCCATTTTCTCTTGTTTTTCTTATTTGTTTTGAAGAAAAGGATACTACATAGCACGAGGGAGCCGCTGGATGACATCCTGCCACCGATCCAGTGAACTAGCAACCCACACCACCAACATCCACCACAATAACTCCCGTAAGGTGTCTTGTCAATCAATGAAAGCAAAGGACAAGTGACAATCAGAACAAAAGGTGTTGACGTGAGTAGACACGATGACATCTACATCAAGCACCACCAAATCTACATCCACTGGTATAACGAAACTTTTCGGTATGCTAAATGCAATCCTGAAACTAAAAGTGTTATTCTAATCTTGACTCTATGGGTGTGCCTATTTTTCTAGTATTTTGATCTATGTTGGGAGATTATTACATGTCCTAGATATTACAATAAAAATATAAAAAATTATATCTCATATTTACAAATAATCTTAATAGCTTTTTCTTTGACTCTTGAATACTCTTTCAGCTCAACAGATCATCATGATTCTTCTTCTTAGTTGTTTTGCTTTTTCTTCAATATTCTTTTCAGCTCTTCAAAGGATCACCTTGTTCATTCTTTTCAGTTGTGTCGCTTTTTCTTCAAGTATATCTTCATGCGAATCAATTTGCAAGTTGTCTTTCTTGATTTTCACACTATACATTTCTCAAACAACATTTCAACATAATCGAATATACAATACTAGCACTTTGTTATCATCATAATAAAATGTATAATTGTACATTTTCTAATAGTTTGTGCCTCCACTGGAAAAGGAAATGGTTTCTATTCGTTTCTAGAGTATAAAAGTTAAGAAGATTTTCATTTCCATGAACATAGGGTAGAATCTCAATGGACATATGTTTCTATTTATTTCCAATGACAAGCACAAACACCAGAAATTTAATCAAACGAAAAATAAATGCCGTTGATTTCCATTTCCTTTGATTTTCCTTTGACTAATATTTTCCATTTCCTTTCAATTCCATGGCACAAACAGGCCTTAAGGTGGCGTTTGTGCCATTAGAATCTAAAAGAAATCAATGGAAAGAAAATGAGTTTCTCTTTGACCACTTTTTTAAGTGGCATTCGTCTCTACTGAAAAAGGAAACGGTTTCTGTTCGTTTCCAAAGTATAAAAGTTAAGAAGATTTTCATTTTCGTGGGCATAGAGTAAAATCTCAATGGAAACACGTTTCTGTTTGTTTCCATTGACAAGCACAAATACTAAAAATTTGGTCAAACAGAAAATAAATTCCATTAGTTTTTGTTTCCTTTCATTTTCCTTTAACTAATATTTTCCATTTCCTTTGGTTTTCAAGGCACAAATAGGTCCTAAGTATTACCCACACTTAGTTTCTGAATTTTATGCAAATTTAGAAATTTCTAAGTGTACTTGTGAATCCTTCATACTAGGAATAGAATTATCTGTTGATGAAACCCTCGTAAGCCAATTATTGAAAATCTCATTCACTAGGTTAGACATTACATTAAACTTTGAGAAACTAGGATGGTCCTATCAAGATGTTAACAAAGCCATTTCCTTAAATAAAATAAGTACATTTAAGCCAAATAAATTAAATCAATTAACCAAATAATCTAGAATTATTGCCTATATTGTAGGGGCAAATATAATCCAAAAGAAAAGTCATAATGACGAGCTTAGTGAATTAGCCTGTAAAGTTGTATATGTCAATACAAAGAAAATACCTGTAAACTAGTCTAGGGTCATGATTCATTGTTTGGAACATGTCAAGACCAAATTATTTTATGGACTTTCCTTTACCTATCTCTTCGAGCATTATAGTGTCCCTTTAGAGCACGAGCTCTCACTCACTGTAAAATCCAAACCTTTAGACAATGTCACCATTGATAAGATGGAACATGCTCTAGAAAGAGCCACAAGTTTTAAAAATATTGGAGGTATCCACCGTTGGCGCTCAAGAAAGGGAAGAAGACAATTCAGAAGAAGAAGATGATGAGGATCAAGCGACTAAGGGAGAAATTGAAGCACTGTAGAATCAAATCTCAGACATTCAATTACAACAAAAAGAGTTACATAAACAGTCGTAAGAATGGAGAACTAAATACATAGAAAATCTAAACTCCCTCTCCATTTGTTTTGACTCATATGTTGCTTATTTGAATCAACAAATGAAATACCATCCTAAACAAATGAAATATCATTCTGATCAAATCACACAACTTGGAGAGAAGATGGATTCTTATCATTCAGAGATAATGAAATATCTACGTGGATATCCTCCACCTCCACCTCCACCTCCACCTCCATAGTTTGTGATTATGAGTTGTGTTTGACAATGTTTATGTAAATATTTAAATAGCTGTTTTGATTCTAAATGAAACTTTGAGATGAATTCTATGATGGTTTATGAAATTATATGTTTGTGAATGATTATAAATGATTATGCATCTCTATGATGATTGTCTATAGTATTTATGCAAATCGTTATGAGTATTGTTATAAATGCCTCAAAGATAGAAAAATTCTCTAATTCGGTCTACCATTTCTCTCGGTATACCGAAAATTATGGTCTTCTATGAACAAATTTGGTATCACTTTATATTAAGTTATAAAAATATCATAGAATATCATTTATCTTGTATATACATTTGGTATTACATTTTGGAAATATACATCCCCATTTATTTTTGCTCATGACCAAAAAGGGGGAGAAGGTATGATATTATGCATATTTTACAAATTTTATTATAAATAGGGGGAGTAATTATGGGAAAGAAATCATTGATGAAGACTTTTAATAACCCATGCTTATTGATAAGGGGAGCATATAGATTATTTTTTTAATCATCAAAAAGGAGATTGATGGAAATAAACACATGAATATTTTATTTTGATGATAACAAATTGATTATATTGTTAATTTTAAGATAATGCTATCATTTGAGAAATGTCTAGCTTGAATATGAAGAGATTTCAATAGAAGATTCACAAGGACAAATACATGAAAAAAAGAAAAAAAAGCATCTATGAAAGAAGAATCATGAAGGCCTTCGAAAGGATTAAAGAAAGAATCAAGGAAATCAAGAGCTAAGAAAGATTATCAATTTTATTTGTAAAATTATGGATGCAATTTTTTTTTCTTTCTTTGTAATATCTAGGATATGTAATGATCTTCCAAATCAAGTCAAAATTCTAGGAAAATAGGGATACTCATGAACAAAGTAGGAAAACCTTAGAAAAATCTTGCATATAGGTTCAGGGTTGATTTCAGCAAATCGGATCAAATCGGTATACAGAAATCTAGTATACATGGGTGATCTTTGAACCTAAGTAAAAACTTAAAAAAAATCATTTTTGGTTCAAGGTTGATTCGACATACCAAATGGATTCGGTATACTGAAAACTAGAGCAAACAGGGTTTACAACTGAAACCATCTTTGGCACACCGAATTATTTTCGAACTATCGAATGTCTTGACCGTTGTAAACTACTGAAGGATTTTGGCCGTTCAAAACATTTCGACATACCAAATCAATAGCTATTTGTATCCGTTAGAGAGAAAATTGTAGGTGATTAGCACATGTCTAAATTCACCTTGTCCTATAAATAGGATACCCCTAAACCCATGTAAAGACACACAAGTTGAGCCTAAGCTAAACTCACATCATCTTGAAAGATTTCTTAGCTCAAGTGCTCAATTTTCATTCTAAAAAGAGTTTTCCAAGTAGTTTCCCAATATTTCCATAGAGAGAAACCAATGAGCTTCAAATTCATATACACTCAACCTTGCATTATTGATTGGGAGATCAAAGTCACTTGGAGTTGTAAAAGAGAATTTTGTAAAGCTTTAAAAGGGTCTTAAGTTTCCCTGATTGTCAGAAGGATCTGTGGTTTTTGCGATTGTCATGGGATTTGTCATACAAGTAAGTTTTGATTTCAAATTAAGAGAACTCTCGAGGGGACCTTGAGGAGTGGACTAAACCACGGTTGGCACCGCTATAAATCTATAGTGTTTTCAGTGTCTTTTATCCCCATCTATGTTTGTTTTACTTACTTGTTTCAACCATCATTGATACACTTGTGTATATAATTATCAAAGAACCTAAAAACAACTAGTTAAATTTAAATTTACTTCACTTCTCTATTCGCCGGGGGGGGGGGGGGGGGGGGGGGGGGGGGGGGGGGGGGGG
>JAMKQA010069874.1:0-12559 GCA_024699735.1 Posidonia australis | reverse complement strand
GCCAATTGATATAAATCTGGCATGATAGTTCTTAACTTTTCACCATTCCACCATTTGTTTTCCCAAAATAAAGTATTTCTACCATTGTGAACCTGGAAGACTGAAAAGGCATTAACAATATCAAAGCAGTGTTTGAGTTCTAGCCATAATGGTGAGGCTCTTCCATTTGATACATTTAGGATAGCCCTGGAGCCATTCATTGCAAAATATTTTGCTATTACTACCTCTTTCTATTTCAGTGAGTAAGTGGTAGAAAGTAATTGCCAGAGCAACTTACATTTCATAGCCAAGTTGAAATTCGCCAGGTTAATAATGCCCCAACCTTTTTGTTCCTTTGATCTACTAATTATTTTCCAGTTCACCAGATAACGGACAGTATTAGTAGGAGCAGGATTCCATAGGAATCTGCTTCTAATCTTATCTATTGCTTTGATAACACTACTAGGAAGATGTAGGACCGAAAGGTAGTAGGTGGGAATTGCTGATAGGACAGAGTTTACTAACGTAAGTTTACCCCCCATAGAGAGTAATTTTGCTTTCCAATTTGATAATCTTTTGGTAATTTTCTCTATTATCGGGGACCAGTCCTGATAGTTAGGTTTCCTGAAATGTAGAGGCAGACCTAAGTATTTAATAGGTAATTTATCAATACTGCATTCCAAAATTTGAGAAGCCCTCTTAGTAAAGTCCTCAGAAACCCCCAAACCAGTGATTGATGATTTATTGAAATTTATTTTGAGTCCAGAGTAGGACTGAAAGCAACATAGAATTCTCTTGATGTTCACTAAATTATCTTCCTTAGCAGACAGAAAAAGGATTGTGTCGTCTGCATATTGAATATTCAGTACATTAGGGCCACCATTAGGTAATTGAATTCCAGATAATAAATCGTTATCAATTGCAAAGGAAAGCATCCGATTCAACACATGTGTGACCACAATAAACAAAAATGGGGATAAGGGGTCACCTTGTCTTAGCCCATTGGTAGCCTGAAAGTATCCTCTAGGGGAGCCATTAATTAAGATAGAGAATTTAACGTAGGAGATGCAAACTCTGATCCAAGTGATCCATTTATCAGCACAACCCAATCCTTTGAGTGTTTCTAATAGAAAGTCCCAGTTTACATTATCAAAAGCCTTTTCGAAGTCTAATTTCAGAAGCAAACCCGGAATGGCATTCACCTTCATGTAATGTAGGGTCTCCTGATCAACTAGAAAGCAATCACCAATGTACCTACCGGCAAGAAAAGCACATTGTGAATTATCAATGATACTGTTTATGACAGGATTGAATCTAGTTGCTAATGTTTTTGAAATGATCTTGTAGAGACTATTAACCAAACTAATGGGCCTAAAGTCTTTTATCTCCTTAGCTCCATCTTTTTTGGAGATAAGGGATATAGAAGTCTGGTTAATGTGGATCAGGTATTCCAAATCACTGGTGGAATGAAGATTATTAAAAATGTCAACTGTATCATCTTTGAAAATGTCCCAAAAATGTTGGAAGAAGCACATTGAAAAACCATCGGGACCGGAGGCTTTTTCCCCTGGTAGTGCTTTCACATTTAGTTGAATCTCTTTCAATGAGAAGGGGGTTTCTAACACATTTGCATTAGAAATCTTGCTGGGCACCAACATATCCCAATTAAAACTAGGTATTCTCCTCTCTTTTTTGTTAAATATCCCAAAAAAGTGTTTTTCTATTTCTTTACATATCAGAGATGGGGAATATTCCTGAATGCCATTAATAGTAAGGGAATGAACCGCATTAATTCTTCTTCTATGCTTTACCATGTTATGGAAAAATTTTGTATTGTGATCTCCTTCCTTAAGCCATTGGATTCTGAATTTCTGTTTCCAATATGCTTCTCACTAAGGAGGTGTTTGTGTTACACTTACAATCTTACAATCTTCTCACTAAGGAGGTGTTTGTGTTATTAGAATCTAAAGAAAACCAAATGATAGGAAATTAATTTCTTTTTGATTACTTTTTTAAGTGGTGTTTATATCTCTACTGGAAAAGGAAACAGTTTATGTTCGTTTCCAGAGTATAAAAGCCAAGAAGATTTTTATTTCCGTGGATATAGGATAGAATCCTAACAGAAATACGTTTTTGTTTGTTTCTAATGATAAGTACAAATACTAGAAATTTGGTCAAACGGAATATAAATTATGTAGTCTCTATTTCCATTAGTTTCCCTTTCACTAATATTTTCCATTTTCTTTCGTTTCTAAGGTACAAATAGGCCCTAAATTGTTAAAAACAAAGAAGGAAATTTATTTCAACCTTTTATTAATTCTAGATTATATATTACAAAATCATAAGAAACTAAGGTGACTCTGGATCATATTTATTAATTACTGAATCATTAGAAATCTCAAAAGGCACACAACAAACAATCAAAGGTTAAAAAAAATGAAAGAAAAATATCAAAGGCGCATTATTATGGAGAGAGTGCAATGTTATTTTCAACTAGTAACCAAGTACGTGCAATAAAGATTAGATAAATTCACATTAATTTTATCTTGAGAAGTAAATCTATTAAACATTAATTGTATGTGATACACCAAGTGATCAATCATATTTTTTTTTGAAACTCATAAATAAAATTAAAAATTCATTTGCTTGTTTCATTTTATGCCATTATAAGCTTGAAGTTGTGATAGAAAAAGGAATAGAGTAGAAAAGAAAATGATGGCACAAATTACTACATATGTTTCATGGAGAAAATATTTTTTTATCTTAATATATATAGAGAGAAGTATGAGTTATTACTTGATAGGAAGGAGCCATTGATTATTATTTCAAAGTCTATTGGAACTAAAGAATCTTGATATTTTAATCCAATAAACATATAATTTGTTCTTTAGGAAAGTTAAATGATAAAATACTACTTCCTTTATCTAAATACTAATATATCACCTGTGTATAAAAGTACGAACTTGCAATACATATCACCTACTTTTTGATGTCTCAAAGTGAATAACATTATCCTTCATAATCTTATTTTATTATTTTAAGATAAAAACATATATGACTATGGCTACACATAATTGTCAGGATGTTCTACTTCTAAAAGAGTAGAGGTAGGTTGGTAAAAAATTATTCCAGTTCATGATTCCTCTATAACTTAAGTTAATTCAACTCCATTCAAATGAAATGAGAAGTCCCATGCAATCACACCTGCTCAAATGACATTTAGAGCATCAACAAGAAATATCATTTAAGAGATCAAAATATTGTTATGACTTCATTACTAACAACCAAGTAAATATTCTCTGTCAAACCAAAGAATCAAACTCACTATTCACCATATACATTGTATACATTTGCAAATAGCAGTTCACAATTATATGAATAATAATGATAATTAGCAACACTATATATCTAAGCTTGAGATATATAATTAGATGTATTATATTACATTGTTACGAAGACAAGTGAAATTTTATATCACATGGATACATATGAATCAAATTTTAGTATAATCTTAAATATATAGGAGAGAAATAGAATTGAAGTATTACTCTTTTATTTCAAACACATTGACAACATGTTGATGATGATTCTATGATGATGATGATAATGTTGATAATCATATTATAAGGGACTAACACAATGCACAACAATGATAAGTCCAAAAAAGCTTTAACAGTGATAGAAATAACAATGATAAAAGAAAAAAAGATTTAACAATAGTAGAAAATAGAAGACACCAGTGTAAAGTAGTACATACTTTATTGCTTCTCTCTTTTTGTCAAATATATATTTCCAACATGTAATCTCGCTCTTGTATCCTATCTTGAGTTAGAGATCATTGAATAGTAGATATTACATTTCATTTTATATAAGGTCTATGTAAAGAAACCTTATTGTAAGACTCAACTTTGTAATTCTAAGTCAATAATTTATCATGTATTCATTGTAGTTTTATATTTTCCATTGATGAAATAAGAGACAAAATGCCTATTGAAATGTACTTATATGTAACTGAAAAAAAGTATTACTGTATCTTTTCAAACTTATGATTTCCATTATTATTTTCATAGGTCATAGTTGTTAGTAGAACTATTTTAATGCACACATTCATAATGGCAGAGGTAAGTTCAAAAGCCTCCTACATGACCTTTTCATTGAATTATATTTCATAATTAATTAGAGGATTGTAATGAAACAATTAATTACTTTTCTTCACTACCACTTGTCACTTATAAAATTAAAAAATTAATCTCCAATGATGGAGTGATCTCGACGTTCGGTAGGCCCTAACGTTGGAGTGATCTTGGCGCTTGGTCGGCCCAATGTTGGAATGATCTGGGTGATCGTTTGACCCTTGTATAGGAGTGGTCTCAGTGCTTGTCTAACCTTAGAGTGATCTCAGCGTTGTTTGGCCCTAGTGCTGGAGTGAACTCGATGCTCAATCGGCCCTTGTGTTGGCATGATCTCGATGCTCGTTCAACCCTAGAGTGAACCTAGCACTCGATTAGACCTAATTGTGGAGTGATCTTGAGCTCATTCAACCCTAGCATTGAAGTGATTTCAGCACTCAATCGGCCCTTGTGTTGGCGTGATCTTGATGCTCGTTCAACCACTAGAGTGATCTTGACATTCGGTTGGCCCTAGCGATGGAGTGATCTCAATGCTAGGTCGGCCCTAACATTGGAGTGATCTCGTTGCTCATTTGGCCCTCATATGAACCTTCAAGCTAGTAAAAAACACACCTATGGATAGCAAAAAGACAACTTACCTTCGCTTGCAACTTTATTTTCTTCATATTTTACCTATTAATCATAAATAGTATAATTATATATTGGCTTGAAGTAGAAATGCCTCTCAAGTTACACTATTATGTATCACATGTGACATTTTCATATATAATATTGTATGTAGCTTCAAACTTTATCTAATAATGGTAAATAACTATCAACTAAATGAATATGTAAAGTATTTACACAAATATTATTTCAAGTTTAGAGAAATTTATGATTAAGTATGTATTCTAAATAACACCCAAGAACTAAGAGTTGGTTTGAAACGAGCACTACTAGAATGCTAACAAAAAATTATTTAGGTCGCTTGAAGTAAAAACAAACTCAAATTCTAGTGTATTTAAAGAAGACTAAAAATTAATTTTGATTTTATTCACTTCAATCTATTTCAAGCAAATATTGATGCACTTCATAAATTTTGAATTTGTGTGCATCATGAGTAATCCACTAATTGTCATGATTCAAGCAAGAACTCAATGGAATAGCAGGAGAAATAAACAATGTCAAGGAGGATCAATAGAATAAAGACAATATCAATGAAAGAGTACATTAACCCAGAACCTCCTCTGCAACGCCTCCTTGGTAGAAGACCATGTCAATTCGAAACCTAACAAAAATAGAAGAGGACGTTATAGCCTAGCATTATCAATAGAATAAGGCCATTATACATGAACTAATGGAAGGGCATGTGTAACGATCTAATTTTTATGCAACATTTTAGGCCATATATTTAATCTAAAATCTAAGTGTGTTGAACGTTGGTATGCCTACATCTTATGTTAGACACAAGACATCCCTCATCCAACACTTGGAATATTGTTTTCTAGGCTTCTAGAGTGTTAAACGTTAAAATTCTTGTGTCTTATGTTAGACGCAATGAAGTCTGTGTTTAACACTTATAAATCTCATTGTTAGATGTGTGCATGCATGCGTCTTATGTAAGACGCATGGTTGGTCATGTATAACACCCTAAGTTGCATCCAAAAGTTTTATCCGCCTATATAAGTGATAGTGGAGCCTTCTTCCAGAAGTTTCTTCACCTCCTCTTCTTCTTGGTTCGCGAGAAGGTGGTTCTAGGGGTTTCCAAGGGAGAAAATTCAAGGGAGAGAGGGAGAAGGTGTGCATGGGCTACTTGGGTGGCAAGATGAGTTCTTTTTCCATGCATGGGGGCTACAATCATTGAGGAGGTGCTCCAGTAACCTTAGGCTACTCCAGGCATTGTGCTTGGTCGAGGAACCAATGGAGAAGGCATAGTGGCTATGGAATCATGGTTCCTGTGAAGGGGTGGAGCTCAAGAAATGCTCTAGGATTGGCCAGAAGCTTGTAGGGAGCTTTAGATCGTAGTGGAAGCTTGCATGTGTTGGGTGTCCCTTGGTGCAAGGTATACACCCAATTAAAAGTTGTTTTGATTGTCTTATGATTAAGATTATGATGCTCACATGTGTGTGGATGCCCCTCAACCTTGTTGATGGTTGCATGAATTTTCGATGAGCATGCATGATAGCATCTAGGGAGATTTTATTCAGAAACTTGTGCCTTGGACGTAATATGTAGCTTAGGCTATGTCTCATGTTAGACGTCCAATTCCTAACGTCTTACGCCTCAGGAAACTATTTTAATGCATTCTTTAAATAGAGGTAATTTACATGGATTTGGGAGTTAATAATGGACTGCTTGCATTGTTACAATCGATATTTTGTTACATCTTGATCCCTGTAAGAGATGGTTAGAAGTAGGTTAGTTTTAGGAAGGATTTAAGTGTAGGTTGTGGCCTAGGTTGTTCGACTTAGGAGCACCTACAGCTTACGTAAGACATAGAGAACCTAGCGTCCAACACTCCAGGTTCATTTAATCCACAAATCCCCATCATTTGAAGATGAAAACATGATTACAAGGCCTAGAGATATTAGGTTTCCCCTTAAATGGCCTAGATGAACAATAAGCTTAAAGTTTAACCTTAGGATTAGATATTGATTTGGTTTTGGTACGATGCAATGAATTACGTATTTAGTGGCACTAGTTGGGTGTATAACACTAAGTTGACTTTGGCTTATGTATGACACAGGTCAGTATGCATTGTATACTTTAGCACCAAAACTCAGAGTTCTGGGTATAGTTTTTATTGGTGGTCGGTCTTGTAAGTTAAATGGGACTTCGAGACCGTTGTTTTGGTCTCTTCTGGGTGAGTTTATACCTAGAAGGTGCTTTTGCTTTCCGTTTCTTGTTTTAGGTATTTGACTTGAGTTGTTGTCATGAGTTAAGCAAGGTACTTTAGAACTCAGATGCTCTTAAGGTGTGGTTTTTGGATGTAATTTTAGTCATGTGGTTTGATCTAACAGAGGAACTTTTTAGGTAGTGTTTTGGGATTTATGATTTCAAATTGTTTTCAAATGATTTTGGTGAAATATTGTATGTTTTGAGACATGGTTTTCCAAATTAAGGTTTTGAAAAGAGATATTGTGTTTTGTACTTTTGTCATGGTTTTCCTATGTTGTGTTTGGCACGATGTTTTGTGGTGCTTTTGATGTTATTTTAAAAATAGTTTTGAAATGATTTTCTAAAAGAGATTTAAAAATGGGAATGCATAGTTTTGCAAAGGTTTTGGAAAGAGTTTTTTGATATATTCTATTTGTAGTAGACCAAGAGTCCAGAGGGTCATGTTGCTGGACCAAAGGATGTAACGACATTCCTGGGTAGTCGAGTACGTCATCTAAGATGAGGTATTGAGACCAAGAGGCTAGGTAAGTGTTTGTCGAATCCTAGAAGTATGATACTCCTAGATTGTTGTTCATAAGGCCAAGGCTGAGGTCTACAAGTAGAGGTGCTCTTTGAACCTAAGGGAATCGTGGTAGCGGACTCAAGGGGTATGATACCTCTATGTAATTGGGTATGATTCCCTTGGTTGTTCTGGGTGCCGAAGACTCAAGGTATTGTTTGTATCTGATGGTATAGTGGTAGTAGACCTAGAGGGTATGAAACCTCTTTGTAGTTGGATGTGATACCCTAGTTGCTACAACAACCAAGACTTGTGGGTGCTAGGTGAGCCCGGAGCTGAGAAGCCTCAGATTGTTCAAGACACAGAGATTGGGATGCTGAGAGGGCATACCCTATGGTATTGTTCTATGAGAGAACAACTTACTTGAGGAGGGTGAGCAGCTTTCCCAAGGAGGGTTAGCTTTGCGAGGATCCTACTGAGGAGGTAGGGACGCCAAGACGAACTTGCTCCTCCACATGATAGTTTGTCTATGGCAATGTAGTGCCCTTTAGTGGCTACTTGTGGTCAGTGTTGGTTGCTTGGTGTCAAACAATACGACATAGTATTAAGAATCTTGTAGAGGAGGTAGGGACATCGGATGAATGGGTTGGTGTCTGTCCGTGATAGTGCAGTGTACTATAGTAACTGGTTGTGGTTAGTGCTTGTTTGTAGTCATGATTGCACCTATGTAGTGTTGAGGTTTTGCTTGTGTGCCATTGTGGTTTCTACTGAGCCTTGATTCAGGAAATCAAACTCTGGTCTAGAGAGGACAGTATTTTCTGAGTATTGGCTTTGTGTTTGGTTTTGTAGTTGTTGTAGGTGTACTGTTTGCAATTAGGAGTATTCAAACACCGTTGTCTACCTGATCTGCAAAGATAGTACGTGGGATTAGACTGTGTGGTTTTTGGTAGTTGTGTGTATGGTTTTAGACTTGACTTAGCAAGTGTAGTCATTTGAAGTGTGCATAAATGTTTTGAAAAGCGTGCATATGGTTTTGGTTTGAAAGAAAGAGAAAATGGTTTAAAAAAGTATGTTTTAAAGCTTTTGTTACTTACTGGACAATAATGAATTACCGTGTTGTGATTTTGTGGCATCTAGGTGAGATGCCTTTGTTTGGCTACCTTCAATGTGATTACACTTGGCTCATCGGTATCATTCTATCTAGTTGTCCAAGTGTGTATTTAGAGTGGGTGTGTACTGGGTGACTTGTTTGAGTTGTCACTCAAGTATATTTTGTTTTATATGTTTCCGTACGTATGGGATAGAAATAAGATCTTGCTAGTACACATAGTTAGGAGTCATGCTACCATACATCAAGGATCTAGGTAGGTCATTTTATTTATTATGTTGTTTAGATTTATTTTAGTTAATTATACCTTCTAATAGATGCTTACATTTAGTTTTTTGTGTTGTTAATTGATTGGAAAGAAAAATGTACTTAGGATTGGTTGGTTGCAACGAGGGTCGTTACAACATGTTAGCCCGAAACCCCTTCAGTAATGCTTCCTTGGTAGAAAAGCATGACCTCCTCAACAGTACCTTGTAGAGATCGAACGGGCACAAGAGCACGTTAGCCCAAAACCTCCTTAGCAACGCCTCATTGGCAAAAAAACACAACCTTGTCAACAATGCCTCCTAGAGATTAGACTAAGGAAGAGAGAGACGGTGAAGGTTGTATGAGGCCATGTGCTGGTGGCAATGGTGGAGTGGCTTTGGTCTTCTGTTTTGTGAGATAGGAATCAAAGAGGAAGGGCATTCTTATTTTAGAAAATTGGAAAGGTAGAAAGGGTCGTGAAAATAGGAAGATATAGGCAGTGATCATTAGGTATAGGTTACCATATTTTTTGTTTGACGAAGATAAGGAACATGTGAATGTGGAAGGCCACCTGATCTAAGAGGAAGAGGAAAAAGGAAGATGTCTTTTCACGTCTTTTTGGATCTCCAAGCTACTTTGCCAATGTCCTTGGAGGAAGTCGTGCTGTCATGGAAGATGCATCCGAAGGAGCAAAGCAAAAAAGAACGGGGAAGAAGAAAGGGGAAGGGAAAGAGAAGAGAAGGGACAACTACCTACTCCTTACCTTGCACAACCTATCAATGAGAGTGTTACAAGTGATTACATAAGGAGAAATCTAACTACATCTCCATTTCCCTGAAAACATCCATAATCTTAACAACTTGACGACTCCTGCAAAACCCTTCGAGCAAAAAGTCCAACGATCTAGTCAATAAAAGATCTGTTTACTACAACAAAATTGTAATTTCTTGACAGAAAAAATCTATAGAAACCTTATAAGAGTCCCAACACATTTGCTGTATCTGGGAAACATGGGAAACCTCTCGACGATTTAGACATCGGAAATGAACTTTTCCATGCCCTTTCCGTTGTTACATTTAGCATGCCTTAGGGGAAAAAAATCGTGGGAGTCACTTTTCATCTTCATTTCTCTTTTCCTCTTTTCATTTCTCTTTTCCCAAAATTCCAGTCCAAAACCCCCTCTAGCCAAAAACCTCTAATTGTCTTCCCTAGTGACGGTTTTAAGGGTGACGATGGTATGATGTGGTGGTGGTGGCACGTAACGACCCCCAGCCGCTACCACTCAAGCCTAACTATAAAATCCAATTTCTAACACTAATTCTAAATCTAAGCATGATCAACAAAATTAAATAACATAATTAACTAAAATAAATCTAAACAAATCACTTATCCAGAATCCTTGTTGTGTGGTAATGTGATTCCTTCCTATGTGTAGTAGCAAGAAAACAAGTCTTAACCTGTACCTACGAAAACATTAAACAAAGCATACATGTGTGACCACTTAAAACGGTCACCCAGCACACACCTCACCTAAAGACACAATAAATTAGCTTGGCAACCAACATTGAAGAATTAGGCGTAATTACGCTACAAAAAACCCAAAACACAGGCATCTCACCTAGATGCCATAACAGGGTAACTCACTATTGTCTGACAAGCAGCAAAACTTTTAAAACTTGCCTTTTAAACCACTCTCTTTCCTCTCAAAACCATATGCATGTCTTTCAAAACATTTATGTACACTTGAAATGGCTACTATTGCCAAGTCAAGTTTAAAACCACACACACTACTATAAAAAATCACACAGCATGATCCCACGTACTCTCCTTGTGGATTAGACAGCCAGTGGTATTTGAATGCTTGTATAACATTCAGCACACCCACAACAATCACCAAAACCCTAACAAAAATCATAGCTCAAAAAAACATCATCTTCTCTAGACAAGAGCTTGATTTTCTAAACCAGGACTCAGAAAAAAAAAAAACAACGCTACATAGGCACAACCACAACCTCAATAAACCAACAATAGTGTGTCGTGCTATCCGACGCTAAGCAACTAACATTGGCCACAACCAGTCCACCAAAGCAAGACCTCAATGTTTGCATTGCCACAAACCTGTCATCCTGTGGAGGGGCAAGTCCATTCCGACGACCTACCTCCTCGGTAGGACCCTTACAAAGCTAACTATACAAGAAAGTCACTTACCTTCATCGAGCAAACCATCCTCTCTCTCTCAAGACAACCACAAGGTATGCCCTCTCGACGTCTTAGCTTAGTACTCCCAACTATTAGAGCTCCTCACCTCTAGGCTCAGTCAACACCCACAAGTCCCGACACCCCTAACAACTAGGATATCATGCCCAATTACACAAAGGTATCATACCTCTTAGGCATGCTGCCACGATGCTACTAGGTACAGACGGCACTTCAGCCTTTAAACCTCAGCTTAGTCAATCATGCTTGATCACCCAGGAGTCTCATACTCCCTTGTCCCGACAACACGAGCATTGTGCCTATTGGCTCTCGAACCTCAATCTTGGACGTCACACCCAGCTACACAGAGGTATTATATCCCTTGGGTCCACTGTCGTGATTTTTCAACCTCTCGATTCCCGAACTTTAGCCTTGGATTTATGCTTATCTTCTCCAAAGGTGTCATATCCTTTGGATCCATCAGTACAATCCTATAGCCACTTGGTCTCCATAAATAAAAACACTAGAAAATGCTTTCCAAAGCCTTTACAAAACTGATGCATTTCCTTTTCAAAACTCTTTTGGAAAATTATTTTGAAACTATTTCGAAAATCATCTCAAAAGCATTACAAATCACCGTACCGAACATGGCACGGGAAACCACGAAAAAAGTCACAAAATCCTAAAATCACTTTTCCAAATCCTTTGGAAAACCCTTTTCAAAACATCCAATATTTTCCTCAAAACTCCTTTGAAAATCCTTTGAAATCATATTCCAAAACTAGCTTGAAAACATTGCCTAAATAGCTTCCCTATTTGGCCAAACCGTGTGACTAAATGTGACATCTGAGCCTGATTATCTATTTTTATTATAAACCATGTAATTATTTGCAATATTGTGTATAATGGTTTACTAATGGATAATCTGTTGCTTCTTGGTTGTGTGAGGTTGTGGTTGGCTTTCTGTGCATCTGCTTGTGATTTGGGATCCATGTGGAGTCCGATTTGAGGATACACAGTTGCCTCGATTTGCGTGCTCATTCTTTCCTCTTTTCTTTCTTTTCCTCTTCTCTCATTCACGAGCTTGAGTGACACTCGTCTTCTTCCCCAGAAACCCTCCACCAGCCCGTGCCACTACCACCAGTATCCCGTGCTTCGCCGTCTTCTCTGACGCGATGGGTGGCTGGCTTGATGCGGGAGGAGGAGGAGATAAGAGGGAGAGGTGGAGGTGAGCATGTCCAGGAGGGCCGTGTTGTGAGGAGGAAGAGGGAAAGGAAGAACGGCGTGCACGTAGCTGAGGAAGGAGTGTTGGTGTCGTCCGTCGGTGGGAGAAGCCTCGCCGGAGTGCGGGAAGGACCACCGGGACGCCATCGGAGGTACGCGGCCCCATCCCTTTCCTCCGTTTGGTGTTTTGTTAACAATAGGATTAATTGCATGAAAATCAAGATAATGCATGGAAAATTGTAGAAAAATAGTAGGAATGATGGAAATGAGTTCAATGATGTGTATGTGTAAGGATCATGC
>JAMKQA010069873.1:0-21567 GCA_024699735.1 Posidonia australis | reverse complement strand
CATAAATCCTCAATAAATCACAATAAATTCTAGGAAAGGAAATTTACCTAGATTTCATGCAATCCTAGTATTTTCTACCAATTCCATGCTCTCTATTGCAAGGAGTGGAGATGCGTACCTAAGAAATGCTTCCGACGATTCTCGACCGACTCCGGCGAACTCCGGCGCAACCACGGCCACGAGGCACCCCACGCGAGCTCCGCGCACCACCACGAGCAACCACAACCCTCTGCTTCACTCCCTCGACCTCTTCCTCTCTCTCTGTTGGCACGCGCTCAAAGGGGATACAGGGGAAACAGAGGGGGTGGGGAGATGAGTGGAAAGGAAGAAGGGGAAGGAGAAGGAAGGAGAAGGAAAAATGAGGAGGAAAGGAAAGGAAGAGGAGTAGGAGTAGCGCCTCCAAAGAGGAGGGGAAAGGAAGAAGAAGGAAGGAGAAGAAAGCAACGGGTGGTGAGGAGAGGTGTAGTGCGGTGCAGCTTATAAAGCCTACGCCTAGAGTAGCTGAAAACGTGCCCACCTACGCGTCTCAGCCACCGGCACACCGCACAGCAACCAACCGTCAGCCACCACCAACGAGGCCAACTACCAGCCTCAACCACCAGTCCACACCCAAGCGGGCCCCACAAGCACAGTGTCAAACCACGCACAGGGACACGCAAATAAAAGCCAGCCCACGAGGCCCAAGCCCAAAAGCACAAAACCACAGAATAGGCCTCGAAACAGTAACACCTGTCCAGGATATAAAATTTACAAAATGTAAATAATTACAAAATGAATTTTACAGGTGTTACATCCTAACTCCCTTAAAAGAAGATTTCGCCCTCGAAATCACTAGGCGAAAAAATACGGGTACTGGGCTAGGATGGCTTCCTCACGTTCCCAGGTGGCCTCCTCGGCTCTATGATGCCGCCACCGCACCAAGACCAGCGAAATCACCGTATTCCGCAACAACTGCTCCGTGCGGTCAGCAATCTCGACGGTATCCGCCACAAAGGACAAATCTTCCTGGAGCCCTCCTGACTGAACTGGGATCACATGAGAAACGTCAGCTAGGCACTTCCTCAGCATGGAGACATGGAACACGTCGTGCACGGACGACAACTCTGGTGGTAGATCTAACCGATAAGTAACCTCACCAATCCTCTGGGTGATCTGGTACGGGCTAATATAGCGAGGACTCAGCTTACCACGCTACTCGAACCGCATCACACCTTTGGTCGACGACACCTTCAGAAACACATGGTCTCCCACTAGAAACTCCAGCGGTCTCCGCCTCCTAACGATAAGCTCTTCTGTCGACTCTGTGCAGCCAGCAATCTGCTCCGGATCAAATCCACCTTGTCCGCATACAGCTGCACAAGCTCAGGACCAACTAACTGCCGCTCTCCCACCTCGCTCCAGCAAACCGGCGATCTGTATGGCCTACCATACAAGGCTTCGTACGGCGCCATCCCGATGCTCTAGTGATAACTATTGTTGTAGGCGAACTCAATCAACGGCAAATAGTCCTCCCAACTCCCTTGAAAGTCTAAGGCACATGCTCTGAGCATATCTTCCAACGTCTGAATAGTCCTCTCTGTCTGACCATCCGATTGAGGATGAAATATCGTGCTATATTTGAGCACAGTGCCAAAGGCCTCCTGCAAAGTTCTTCAAAACCTTGAGGTGAACCTCGTGTCTCTGTCCGACACGATGGACACCGGAACCCTATGCAGCCTCACCACCTCGGAGACATACAACTCCGCCAAGTGGTGCATCGGAAGCTTCACTCGAATGGTCAGAAAGTGAGCAGACTTAGTCAGCCGATCCACGATCACCCACACAGTGTCGTTCTTCCTCTGAGTCCGGGGCAAACTAGTCACGAAGTCCATCGAGATGTGCTCCCACTTCCACATAGGAATATCCAACGGCTGCAAAGTCTCACCAGGTCTCTGGTACTCTGCCTTGACTAGCTGACAGGTAGTACACCTCGCCACATGGTCAGCAACATCTCTCTTCATGCCAGGCCACCAAAAGCTCCGCTTCAAGTCTCAATACATCTTCGTACTACTAGGGTGTATAGTGTACCTAGACCGATGCGCTTCACTTGTAGAGTTAAAATCCCTAAGTTGCTTGCTTAAGTAAATGTACATGTGCTTCTCAAGCCTCTTCTTACGACACTCTTCTTGTTCTTGTCGACGACATTCCCTAGTCAGTCATTTTTGCATTCTTTCCATATAACACTACATATTGTACTCACCTCTCTTCTTCAAGCCTGCATCACTTTTCTTGCATCCTTTAGTATTATTCATATTATATGTATAGTGTACCACTGCCAATCATCCCGAAATTGAGGTTGTAAAAGGTCTTTGTCATTCTAACACTTCCTGTAACAAAACACAAATAAACATGTAATAACTATACTGACCTTGGGTATCACTAACCCCTAGTGGTGTGGTGTTACTATCCTAGGCTCAATACACAAAAGAGACCCTAAGCTCTAATACTATGTTGTAAAATCCACACATGCATGGACTAGAAAAAGTAATAACAAAAGCTTTGTGTATGTGTGATCATTACAAATAAATAAAAGAGAACTAAAATACTATTATATATTAAATCTCTTCAATCTGTCCATTATAGTTCTATTACATGACTTAGAATTGTACATAAAGCTAAAATTGTATTCTCCTACATTCCATGCGTATTTGATTGAGCCATACTATTCACTATGCAAGTCCAAACTAAAACTACTTAATGACCCATGATTACCTGCAGTAAGCAATAACATAGTATGAGTTTATGAAAAACCTAATATGCATATGGGACTTTAACTTACCACATTTCTAGGCAGACAAATCCTTCGTTTTAACTTTTAAATTCTTTCTATCTTTTAATGAATTCCTTGGACCACCCAACATTGACATAACATAGTCTTCCACTTAGTATACAATTCATCATCACTCACATTATTACATATTCAATTACACAATTGATTCATTAGTACGAACTTTGTATACCAACCTATATCAATCAATAGATAATAGATCGAAGCCTTGTGGTCTTATCGTTGCCACTAGATCCTCAAAAGAATCCAACATTGAACCTTGTTAGGTCAGTACACCCTTCTTAAGGTCATTACTCCGAAAAGTCATATGCTAAGACCTTGTTCTCTCTTTCACTTTATGTTTTCAACTAGAATAAGCCAAAAAACACTTTACCATACTTATTTTATTATGTATGTGTTCAATTCAAAATTTTCTAATCTTGGGCAACCTAACTGCAAAATCACCAAAATTTTCTAATTTTTTAATTAAGATCAAAAGTACCAAAAGACTACTTCAAAATTGGGTATTTTCTTAACATAAGTCATTCTCCAATAATTGATGCATGTACACATTTATTATCAATATTATTGTAAAAATTATGATTTTATACAATTTTAGAGTTTAACTTGCAATTTCATTAAAAATTTCATATGTACAAGGTTCGTTATGTAATATTAGATAACTTACAATGTTCTATTTCAAACTTATCAATCTAGAATTTAATAACATTAGATATCCAAAGATCTACATCAACACGACAAACCATGTAAGGATCTACATCCATTTTATTTTTTAATGCAATACTTTAAATGAATTAAGAGTTATATCAAAAATGGAATAATCTAAAGATTCAGGACTTATATCAAAGTCAGACATACGGATTGAAATATTATGACATTTACAACAATGTAATACACAGTTACCACATCATAGGTGTGTTAATGATCAACAATAAGGTTTTAGTTGTAATCCTACATAACTTACAAATTTATATACAATCAAGAGTAAAATACCATGATAAACATAGTCATCAAAGTCAAATATTATAAGATTAACAAAATCATGGATTGTAATGTTAATATCAAGAATTACAAGTGTTTTCAAAAAAGTAACAAGGGTTTAAATCCCATAATCTAAATTTTCCCTTCAATAACCTAATAACACAGGGATGGAAATGCAAAAACTTCATATTCAACCTTCACACGCTTGCAATTATTCACATAAAAACTAATGCAATAATGTTTTCCTTCTACCCAACAAAACCCATCATCATTCCCCAAAGTCCGACACACATACCTTACTCCTATAATTGATTCCTCATGTCGACATTGCCTCCAATGTTTCTCCAGGTTCAACAACCCCTAATCTAAGCCTAACGGCTCACAGTTAGTGAATACTCCCAATGGTCTACAGTGCTTCTCTACATTGACGAGCTCTCTCCCTCTCTCTCACTCTCGACAACCTCCTCTTCCTCTCTTCCTCAATGCCACCACAATGAAGAAGATCTCTCCTATATATAGCTCATGACCAAATCTAAAATGCCTTTTTTTATAAACACTGTCATCATGAGCCACTTGTGATTTATCTCTCGACAACTCCATTTCCCACTATTCCGCCTCCACCCTTTTGGTTCCTCAAGGCAGCAATTCTCAAAGACGAACTGACACAAATGCTTTAACATCCAAGTATTACAATCAATCTATGTCAGCTAATAAACATTAAATTACAATCTTATAATCTTATCATTGCCATGAAATCCTCAAAACGATCCTACACTAAAACTCATCAATTAATACACCTCTTCTTAAGGTCATTATTCCGAAGAATCATAAGTTAAGACTGTAGATATCCTATTTTCGCATTTTCCAGAGTCCATATAATATAGGAATCTTTGAAACACCCCAGATCACGTGGTTAAAAATCTTTAACTCATTTTCTAAATTTTTCATGATGTCTTTAAGGACATCCTTAATTTTACTTAATTCAAGGATGTGGCAGAGCAATTTTCAAGCTAGTGGCAGACTTAAATCCCTTGAATGCTTTCGGTGTGAATCACTAGCTGTAGCAAAACTAACACTCTAACCTTACTCAAATTGAGAGTAGATTTGAGTATTCTGAACTTAAAAAAGATATTTTTATAACTTCACCTAATTTTTGAGTATTTCCCAGGCCTTATGGAATCTCTATGTATTTAAGGTAAAAGACAGAAGGTAAAATACAAGAGACCAAGATGTTGCCCTCGAGACTAACGACAAGTCTATTACCACTGTGGGAGGCGACACATCCTGTCGCCACAAATACATGCGACTAGAATACAGAGCTACATCATCAGGCAACTGATACCTTGAAATTTTCTCTCAAGATAATGTCATCTCAAACTCTAATATGATATATGGGATATTTATAAATATTATCATGATTTTTTCCATAATTATTTTAATTTCTACGACTTTCAAAGTACTTAAATATTTATAGAGTATCATATAAATCTTTATCAATGCCGGATAATTTCAAAATTTTCTAGAATAATGGATGATGTTGATTTTAATATCATATATTTTTATCATGGTTAAAAACAAAATATGGTATTAATTATCACTTTTTGAATGCTAGAATGACATCTAATTTAAAAAGATAATTTCAACATATGCTAAAATTCTAAAAATTTAATTAGTTACAAGTGTGGGATAAGTTATAGATATATTCAACATAATTATTGGGGTTGTTATCTTTAGGATCCAATTTTGATTTTGATTTTGAATTTACAATTTAATTTTTGAAATCAAATATTTCTAGAATAATCTAGCAATTACGAGAGAGTTTTAAATTGGGAAGACGAGTTCCATATTGTTATTAGATACTTGTCTAATCAGTTTTGGATTTTAATTCTAAATGTGGAGATATTTAGTCCTCAACGCCACCTAAGACGACGACTAGCCCCAAAGATAGAATTTTGCCTATTTTTCCACAACAGAAAATCGAGTTTGTTGGGTTGTCGCCTGTCCCTCCGGCGACATATCTAAATATGTTGTCGGTCCCATAGGCAATAAGCATAAAATATCTATTTTTTGAATTTTTAAATCTAATTTAATATCTAGATATTTCCTTGACTCGTTCTTGATGAGATCTGACGTTAAGATCTCGAAGGCCTTCTAAAATTAAAAAAAGATTGCCTGAAGAGAGAAAAAAACCCTAAGCGAAGCTCTACCAAAATCTCGTGTGAACCTACGTCAATAGAGATTCCATCAATCCAAAACCAAAATGCACCTCCAAAGCTCCATCCATGTCTCTACTTCCTCCATCCACTCCACAACGTACCAAGATAAAAGAAGTATCTTTCCAATTATTGCATTTTTTTTTTTACATAAATCCATTGCATTCATATTATAGTCCATAACATATATATGCAGGGACAATCTCATGTTAGTATTAGATTTATTTATTCATGTTGTTTATTTTTCTTTTTGACATTGATTATTACACCTAGAACTAATCCTTTTTCTTTTTTTTTTGAATGGAAGGAACTACATAGCACAAGGATGTCGTTGGGCGACATCTTGCCATCGACCTAGTGAATCTAGGATCTACACAACCACAATCATCTCTCGTAAGACATCTTGTCAATCGATATAGCAAAGAACAAGTGATGATCACAAGAGTTATCAAAGTGAGTGGACATGACAACAACTCTCCATCAACCACTCCCCAAAGATCCACATCAACAAAGACTTTGTTCTCTTTCACACATACCTTACTTTAAAACAAAATTTATTTATCTATTCCACTTGAATAGACTAATTTTAATTCTTTATAAATCTAAGGACAACTATAAAATTTCTTTCTACTTAATAACAATAAGTATAAGGATTCTTATCTAATTTTCCTTTAAATTTCTATTCACAGAATATGCTTACAATTCCTAGACCTATAAACATTGAAATAATTATATCCATAACCTTCTAAGAACCTAAATGCAATTATAACATGCTAAAAAAGGTATAATATAAAACATTCAATATGACAATTCTTTTGAGAATATGCAAAACTTGTTAACTACATAATGCCCACCATCTTCAACCTTTTACGTAGGTTACTGTTTACAACTCAACTCAATAATGCAACCCAACAAAATAAAGCTACAACTTACTTTCAAAACAATATAAGGCTACTGTATCTTCATATGCATGTTACTGTTCACTTATTTTCTTCCAAAAATCAAATAATCAAAGCACTATACCACTTTCCAAACAGTACAGCAATCGAATAGGAAAAATTATTCTATAGTAACATCTCAGTATATACCCAATCATGATCACTATTCATGTATTTTTTAACAACCAACCAAAAAGATCTACCATTCACCTTCTTCACAACACAACTAATGCACTAGTAAATCAACAAAATCCATCACCGAAATTTCCAAAATCTACATACTCCACTGCATACCTTACACCGGTGATTGGTTCCTTACGTCAGCGAGTTTCTCAATCGCCTTATGAGCCTCCCAGTCTGACTCCCGAGGCGGCAAATCCCCCTCTCAATTGCAACCATTGCCCCTTGCTCCCTATCTCTCTCAACAATTCTCTCTTTCAATGCAAAACACAAGGAATGATCCTCCTTTATATAGCCCATGACCAACCGGAAACGCCACAGCTCTCATAATCATAGCAATAACTCGGGCAACCCAACGGCCTCTAACTGTCAACAACTAGATTCCAATTCTCTGTAACGCCTCCACTATTACTCACCTCAATGCAGCAATTCTTCCCACAGCTGTGACGACCAAAAGTTATAAATAAATTTCACTAGATAAATGACTTAGTGACGATGTATTTAAACTTTCTCATCAAGCCAACCAACACTAAAGAGTACATAATCAATTTTTTGTTCTCCAAAAAATACAATAATTACGTGAGTGATTAGAGATGACCAGAAATTATAATTTCTTTGCATATAAATATAACAGGATAATGATTCCTGTTTTTTTTCTCATGACATGCACTGTTAAATGGTAATGTTTCTCAATATAAACAAGGCACCAATAAACTAGTAGCACATCAATATGAAGCCCTTAAGGAGAACTCCTCCATTATAATGACATTAAAAAATTAATAAAGTCTGAAATCAGTTCCATTTGGAAATTACCAGCAAATGTTGTTGCTCAGGAATTACTAGCTAGATTGTCAATGACAATAATGTATGCCAAGTACTAAGAAATCTAGAGCAATAAGAACAAGATACATACTTCAGAAGGATTGCCTGACAGGTCAAAGGCCGTCAAAGTGGCTTCAGAATACTTTCCACTGTCTACAAGTTTCCTGACATTTGCAAGGACATCTGGGGCTTGGGGATTTGTATAATTGTTAGGTATCCCAGTCCAAAGAGTATCATCTTCAAAAAGAAATTTTTGCCATTTTATTAGCTACAAATCTTTGAAAATGCAATGGCAATTAATAATAATAATGAAGAAATAAAAGTCTGTAACTATTAGTATTAAATGACATAAGGAGGAAAACCATATAAGAAGATATAAATTGAAAAAGTTATATATGAATGACAAATGTCAAGATGTAAAGGTATAAATTTAGTAGCTGCTCCACAATCAAGTTCACATGTAGTGTTGGTAAACTAGTGGAGCAGCTAGAAACCGACATTTCAAGATGCAAGTTTGATTTAGCTGTTGTTTTACAATCAAGTTCATATCCTGGAACTCATATCTTCTCACCAAGTAATTTACCATGCATCTAATAGCCTTCAGTTTTTGACACCAATAACTTGGAATGAAATCAAGAGGAAATAAGATCACCCAACGCCCCCACTATAGAGAACCTTGTCACCCTGGGGTGAAGGTCCAAGAACTAACAAATAGAATTATCTTTCTGTCACTTATTAAACCCCTTCTGCCAGACCAGTGTGTTCTACGAAATATTTACACCTAGAGAAAAAGAAGGAATCTTCTCATTCACTCTACACAATTCTTGTTAAGACTACGCTAAG
The DNA here is from genome assembly GCA_024699735.1 of Posidonia australis. Lineage (NCBI taxonomy): Eukaryota > Viridiplantae > Streptophyta > Magnoliopsida > Alismatales > Posidoniaceae > Posidonia > Posidonia australis. Next base: position 12,763 of record JAMKQA010069873.1, on the reverse strand, counting down.
AAGTCCTTGGCACAAAATTCAGCAAAAGAAGTAAACCACCCAGCAACCTTCTTGTTAGCCCTAGAAATGCTTCCGAACATCTCCCTGTCAAATTAACTCAGCTCTTAATATCACAATAATCCTTATTCCATAGCACCAAGAATATAAATTTTAGGCTTAGGCAACTGACCAGACAAAGCTACTTTTCTACCAACAGGTATTCAACTCCTCAGGGTCATTCTGATTAATAGGCCCACACTGCTTGGATCCATTCCTTTCTTTTGCAGCAAGACCATCTTCTATTTGTGTTTCACGTACCACAGCTTGAGAATCAATATTAAGTATTAACAACAGGAACTCCACCTTGGTTCCTCCTCTTACACCTTTTACATCTGAGAACTCTTTAGTTCTGATTTTTCCGCATTATAATCCAATTTGCAGCAATTAAACCAATAGAAAGGGAAATTACCATAGTCAACCTCTTCATAAAATCCTTGCACATCTCTCATACATACACCATCTGTCCATTTGCCTCAGCATTTAGAACAACAAATTGATCAAGAACAATCCCCACATTCTATGTAGATTGGCGTTATTTAGGAGTCTACTAAGAAATTAGGAGGAAGCCTTGGAAACACAATCCACCAAGGAATAAAAATAAGTTCCTCCCCAATTCCAACGTGCATGGACTTTCTTCCCCAACTATGAACTCAAAAATCTGATTCAAGAATTGAAACAAAAATCATTTCACGTAGAATAATTCTTGAGGAGAAGTTTAAGATGCACCCATGACTATTGAGTCCATCATAAAATCAGAACCTTTGCAGAAAACTTGGACCTAGCCAGAGAACAAGATCTTCCTCTGGGACCATTTTCCACAAGAGCACAAAGGAAAATATGACTTCACAATCTCTTCCTCAGAAAAAATAAATACAATCACAGGTTTCCCATGCCTTGTGAAACCAGCATGTATAAAAGCAACAATCCACTTGGAAGAGTGTTTTGGTTCTCATGGTTTTACCTAAGAATTATGATGAAACATTTTCCCCTATAGCAACGAAGACAACAGTGTGAGCACTTATTCCAATTGATGTCAAGAATATTGTCCTCAATGGCAACCTTCCTAAGGAATCTAGATCCAACCTCCTCGTCCCACAAGCTAATCATGTGAATTGTCTTAGATGTGCCATCTTTAGGCTCAATAAGCCCCTTCTTCCTGGTTTGGGAGATTTACTTGTTCTATACGTGATATATGCTTCATCAACAGTGGTTCTCATCAAGCAATGTTCACCACACCACTACTCCAGGGTGAGCAATCCTCCTTAATGTGGATGAGAGGATTGCCTTCCCAAAGCAGCACTTTCGCAGACAATTTAAGATGAAAGATAATCAATTCCTTTGCAACTTCCTTAGCATTTGCATATTCTTCCCAAGGAAGACTCCTCCCTCAATAGAAATAGACATTTTATTTTCTTAAGCATATTTTTGTTTAGGATTCTCATACCATCAACACTCCCATGAACTCAGTGTGTATTTTTGAGAGGACGATCGAAAGCTTCTTCCAAATCCTATTGGATACTGAGTTATTGGTGTCCTTTTGTATCTTAATGTCATCAAATCAAACATCACTATCTTGTGCATACACTTGAACAGTATGCCGTTGCTTCTACGCATGTTCACCATGTTGCTAATCTCTGGGCCATTCATTATCTCTGAGGTACTTTTCAACACTATATCTCCTTCGGCCCATTAGTTCCTTCTTGAGCACACTCCTAGTGTTATGAAGTGGTGATTTATTTTCTCTCAAGGTTTGGATTCGATAGAAGCTTGTAAACTTTTCTTCCATTCCGTTGTCCCTGTGCATTATTGCTTCTTGCTGAGGAGATTTATAGTCTATCTTTAAGTCTGTGCTCTTATTTTCCTATAGAGTAAGGCCTTATGATGCCCCTTTTTGTTGATTCTTAACCATTTCTAACCTAGGCAGGAAATGAGCTAAGAATCTGGATGGAAACACCGAATCAATTTGGTTGTATTAGGTTCCCTCTTCCTTATCTCATTCTTATGCTGCTTCCTTTTGAAAAAGAAAATGCTCAATTCTTCAATAGCAGTTGTCTTATTGAAGGACATCCTAGAGCAATATACAATTAAGATTCCATGTGCTGTATTTATTTTATTTTTATTTAAACAACTACGTTAGATATAAGCTATCCCAAGAAGCATGGCTGTAACAAGAAAGATTGTTATCTAGAATTCTTACCATAATAATTAACATTATCCAAACTCGCGAATATACTCTAAGATAGAAGGTCATAAAAAGCTAGTCCTCCTTTGGATAGAGAAAAGAAGTACAGTCCTCATATGGAAATGTATCCACCCACCAGACTAGTAAGTATTTGTGCATGAACGAATTAACAATCTTGGGAAAACCATACTGTTAAATTAAATTTAACCATCAAAAATAATTTCATAAATTTGGAAAGAGGAACAATTTAATGAAAGAGAGAGCATGGTGTGGAAGCCCGATCTTATGTCAATGCCTTCAAACCAAATTTTGCCCCTTCTCATGCACAAGGTCCACTAGTGGTCTGATTTTATGTAATGCAGGTTGTTGAATCAATGGCTCATAACATCGATCATGTTGGCGAAATTTCACCGACACGTCGGTTTAGCAAAGTGGGGAAACGATATATACAGGTATTTATGGATTTACTAGATTTCAGTGGATATGTCAACTGCATGTCAACTGAGTCGACCGACACATTGTAATTTTAAAGCAATGAAAGCACGTGTTGTCCAATACACCTCTTTTCCTATACCGACACAGGTGAATTCACACCTGCAGCTGCACTCATGGGCTGCACTCTTCTTCAGTTTCATCTACTCTTCTTCTCTACTATCTCCTAGCTTCAATTCTTCTTCATCAGTGGTTGCTACTCCATCTCTCCGTTGTTGAATATTTTTCTCCATTGTTGAAGTTCTCTCATCCCTCTTCTTCAAGGTCAGCTGCTTCTCCATTCTCTGCACCCTCTTTTCCTTAAGGTAAATAGGTAATACGCAAATTTCTTGGCTTTGCAGCAAATTTCATGCTTTTTTTTTCAGATTTCACTTTTGTTTTCATGTAGATTTACATATTGTACTTAGATCTAAGGTATTAACACTTGCATCTTTTGTTTTAATGTAGATCTTAGGTATATTACATAGAACTACCATAAAAATAAATAGATCCTAGGCTTTTGTATAAAAATTTTTCATTTTTTCATTTTTTTTGTATTTTAATGTTAATAACTTGATATTACATAGATCTAAGCTAATAAAGATAAAATCTAACCTAAAAATTCTATAAAATCAATAAAAAACAGGAAATAAAAAATAAGTAAAATATTTATAATTTTAAAAAATCATAAATTCAGAATATTTTGTAAATAATTAAAAAATCAAAAAAATATTGACAATTTTGAAAAGAATTCAGACATTTCGTAAATAAGTTAAGAAACGAGGAAAATAACAAGAAGTGGAAAAAATGATAATACTTTTGAAATTTCGTAGAAAGTCAGAAATAATATTAAATGTACAAATTATTAAATAAAATATCTCAAAAAATTGTAAAAACATAAAAAAATTAAAAAATAAGGAAACATATTTTATATGCATGAGTATTTTTTTTCATATAATTAAATAACTTTTTGTTTTCAATCTTCACATCGTTGAATTCTGATGAATCTCAAAGTAATGAAAATGAAAATGAAGAAAGAATTGGTAGGTCAGATGATCAACGATGGTTGCATGGATATACTGTCAACAACGACAGAGATAAAATAGAATGCAAGTACTATGAAAAGAGAATGGTGAGTAGAAGTATTAGAAGATTAAAGTAACAGTTTGTTAGTACAAGTTATGTCTAACTGTTATTTGTGATCATATGAGAGAGTTATTAAAAGACACAAAATCCAAGAAAAAAGATAGAAAAAGATATGAAATATTTTTAGAAAATTCTGTTTAATGAAGGAGATGTTGTTTGTTAGCCCATCCTCATAGCAGATTTAGACGATGATACATCAAATCCTCCGGATTGTCAAACTCAAAAAGAGACAAACATGTATAGAAAAGCTATAATAGAATCAAAACATGAAGAATGACATAAAAACAAATTCAAAGATTCCATAGTTCTGAAAGTATCCTTCATAATAAGGGAAGTTGAAGTGATAGTGGCAGTGTACAGAAAAATAAAGGTAAAAGCACTACAGGAATATTTAGAATGTATAATTAAAGATATGGCAATCTAAATTCAGCAACATGTAAAACCAAAAAGTCAAAGTAGAAGACTATCAAAAGCATTGTCAAGACAGAAAGTGGAAGAAGAAAAAGATAATCTCATTGCTAATATGTAGTTACATATATATAGAGAGATTAAATAACTTAGACTTAAATGGATATCTAATAACCAATATACCCCAATGTCATAACCACATATGTACTTATACCTCTAACACTCCTCAAGTTGGAACATACATATTAATCATGCACAGCTTGTTACATAAAGACTAAAACATCCTAGTAGTAAACCCCATTGTGAATGTCTGCCAACTACTCTAAAGATTGAATGTAAAGGATAGAAATAACCTCCTTTATTATCAGATCTCTCATATAATGACAGTCAACCTCAATATGCTTTGTGCGCTCGTAGAAGGTGAAATTGTTTGCAATGAAAATAACTGTTTGGTTATCACACCACATGGGAATGGAGAGCTCAACACCAAAACCAAGCTACTCCAAGAGCGACTTAATCAATATCATCTCACAAAATGTCTGCGTCATAGATCGATACTCTGCCTCTGCACTTAACCTCGATACCACATTCTACTTTTTACTTCGTCAGGTGACAAGATTACCTCTTACATAGGTACAGAAGGCAGATGTGGATTTTCTATCCCCTCGATCTCCTGCATATCCTGAGTCTGAGTAAACCATGGTCTTTATGTAACTATTCCTCCTGTAGACAAGTCATTTCCCTAAAACAACTTTAACATAAGACAGAACATGAAAGACTTCAGTCCAGTGTACTCTCCTAGGCTCGTACATAAACTGTCTCAAAAGACTAACTGTATATGAGATATCAGGTCGAATCACTATCAGATAGATGACCTTCCCGATCAATTGTCTGTACTGACCAGAGTCCTCTAACAAGTCTGAACTAGTATCCCAAAATGTCGATGTCTGCTCGATAGGAGTGCTATTTGGTTTACACCCCAGGAGACCTATCTCTTGTAGGAGATCTAAGACATACTTTCTCTGTAACAATGTCATCCTTCCATTTGCATAGGTAAACTCAATTCTAAGAAAATAATGTGGCTTTCTTATATCTTTTGTCACAAAATAGGTGTAAAGATGTCTTTTGATCTCTACAATATCCTTCACATCATTGCCTGTTACCAATATGTTATCCACATATACCGTTAGAATAACACAACCACCAATAGTCCTCCTGTAGAAAACTGAATGATCAATAGCACACCTTTGGAACCCACCAGCTAGAACCACCTAATTGAACTTTTCAAACTATGTCCGAGGACTCTGTTTGAGGCCATAAATTACCTTCTTAAGTCTACATACATGATCCTCCCCCTGAGTAACATAACCTGGAGGTTGCTTTATAAGAACAAACTCAGTCAAATCCCTATACAAGAAGAGATTCTTGACATCCAGTTGGTATAACTCTCAAGAATAATTGATGACTAAGGACAAAATAATCCTAGTAGAATTAAGACAGACGACAAGAGAAAATATCTCTTCATAGTCAATGTCATATATCTGAGTAAAATCACAAACCACCAGCCTTACCTTGTATCTGTCAATATTATCATCTACTTTATACTTGATAGAGTAAACCTATTTACAGGTGACTACTGTAACCCTACCACTGCAAAGCACCAACTTCCAAGTACCACGACTGGTCAATGCAGTCATTTCCTCATCCATAATGGCTTTCCAATGTAGAAGGGACAATGCCTCCTGATAATTTCTCGGAATAGACTTTGAAAAAAGGGACAAGGAAAAACTACAGAAACGAAGATGAAGAACATTATACAACACAAAATGTGAGATAGGGTGAGTAGTACAAGATCGGGTACCTTTCCGAATAGCAATAGGTAGATCTGAAGGACTGTGGGATAGATTTGCATTTGCAGAAGAAGATGGTTCAATTATGGGAAGCACTGGTGTATGCTGACGTCGCTGATAAAGCTGCAAGGGACGAGTGACATCTTATTGCATTGTAGACCCACCATAAGGATTGACATCCTGTAGCTTAATAACAGAAGGAAGAGAAACAAACACACTGGAAAAAGGAGATTCCTTATAGTACCACATAGACTCGAAAAAAGTAACATTAGTAAAGACAAAATATCGTCAAGTAGGAGGATGAAAACACTAATAACTCTTCTGAGTTTTAGAATACCCGACAAACACACACTTACTTAACCTCAGAGACAACTTGTCCTTACCAAAAGAGAAATCTTGAACAAAGGCCATACATCTAAAAAATCTAAGGGTCAAACTTAACAGACTGGACTCATGTTTAAGACGACGAAGAGGAACTTCACCCCTAAGAGGAATAGAAGACAATCTATTGATGAGATAAATAGCTGTAAGAATAACATCAGGCCACAGCTACTTTAAAACATGCATATGAACCATAAGAGTACGAGTGACATTAAGTATGTGTCTATGCTTGCGTTCAACGATTCCATTTTGTTGTGAGGTGTAGGGACACGATGTCTGATGTATAATACCTAACAAAGCACAGTACGAGACTATCCTGAACTTAACAAACTCAAGAGTATTATCAGTGCACAAAAACTTGGGGATAACATCAAATTGATTTTTTATTTCTGTGAAAAAAGTTCTGAATGAATCATCAATATTACTACGATCTTTGAACAAATATACCCAGGACACTCTTGAAAAATCATTAATAAAAACTATATAATGCCTATGACCTAACACTGACTGAACTCTAGCAGGACCCCAAACATTACAATGAACCAACTCAAAAGCAGTAGAACTCGACACAAGATGTATATTTTTAAACGAAGCATGATGGTACTTACATAACTGACACAACTCACACTCAAAATGCGAGATAAAACACCATGACAATGCCTGTTGAAGCTTCTACTGAGACAGATGACTTGACTTATAGGGCTATAAGAATGACAGCTCAAATATAGATGCCACAAACACTAATCCTTGAGATACATCATCACGAATCAACAGGTGCATACCATTTCTTCGCTCACGGTCCAAACCAATCCTCCTCCCTATCTGTAAATCCTGAAAGGTACAATGAAAGCAAAATAAAGTGACATAATATCGTAATTGTTTAGTAATAATACTAATGGACAACAAATTTATAGAAAAATCAAGAACAAAAAGGACATTTTCAAGAAACAATTGTAAAGAAACGTGCACAACCCTTTCACATGAGACAAGACAAATTCGACCATCAGCAATTGCCACAGACCAAATATCAGATAACTAAAATAAACAAGTAAATAATTTTCGTGTACCTGACATATGCGAGAAGGCATCAGAATCAATAATTCATAAGTAATCCTAGGATACAAGGACACTAGTACTTGAGGAAATAGCTTTGATAACCATGACGGTGGAGTCAGCTGTTGGAACCTCTCATAGTCAACCTATGACACCATGAAGGTCTGCTTCTGACTGGTAGATGCAGTAATATGTGACTCTGTAGTGATATTTGTTGTTTGAAGCCAACCAACAATATCCCAGTATTTTTCCACTCTACACTCCAATCGTCCACAGTGGGAACAACGTGAACGTCTGCCTGTATTGCCTCATCTACAACCTCCTCCTCGAGAATCACCACGACCACGTGTAGCTACCATTGCTGACTACTCAGACACTATAGGGGATGCAACTGTGGAATCCCAAAGAACATTTGCAAAGATAGTCTGTAGATCAAGGACACTGTTAATACCTAAAACTTGGCCCCTTATGTAAGAACTGAGATCTTCAGGTTGGAAAAATATACTACAACGACCAACTCCTCACGATACTAATGCAGTCTCGTGTCAACTATTAATGGTAAATACACATCAAGCTCATAAAGTAAGGCACGAAAGACAATAAAATGCTCCTAGACAGACCAAACTCCCTAGCGTAGAGTAAATAATTGCTCATATATCTCACATACACAAGATATATTCTTCTCATGACTATATATGAGGCATAAGGTGTCCCATATCTTCTTTGTTGGGCGCAACAACATGACTCCTCATGCAACTGAGGACTCCATACTGTTTGCCATCCATGTAATAATAGCTACATCATCTAAAAGTCAATTTTCATATGTGTCAGACTTGACATCTGAAGGTAGATCGATGAGATGCTTCAAGTTTCAATGTGCAAGAACAAAGGTTTTGAAACTCTGAGACCACAGAATAAAGTTTGGACTAAAGAGTTTCTCAAACGTTCCACTCATATACTAAACCAATGAATCACGAGGGGCCATATTGGATTCAAATGGGAAAAATAACACCAAAATATGGTCTGAAAATAGCAACCATGTGAACCTAACTGCTCACCAACCCGTGTAGATATGACATATCCACACATCATGTAAACCGGAGACAACGGGAGGCCTAGAACATAACCTGAGACAACAAACCACTCCACGGAAGGGGCCGGGCTGCCCCCACAAATGGACGAGAGGGGAGTACAGACATCACCAGTAGCTGGACATACATCAGTGAGCCCTAGGGTGGCCAGCGGCTAGCCTGAAATAGGCTACTACTGCCGATGACTGGCCTGGGCTGAACTGCAACAAACGATGGAGGTTGGACTGACCTGGACGGACGACTGGGAGGCTTCGACAGCTTGTTGGGAGGCCCAGACGGTCGACTGGGAGGCCTGGAAAGCCTTGGTAGGGCCGACGAGTGGGAGGGAAGGGGCCGATAGGTGGGCTGGTGGTGTCGGAATGCTGAACCGGCGGCAGTAGGGATCAGAGATGGCAATTAACGTTTGCCTTGTGCTCTAGTACCATGTCAAGACAAAAAGTAGCAGAAGAAAAAGATGAACTCATTGCTAAAATGTAGTTACATATATATAAGAATATTAGATACTCTAGACTTAAATAGATATCCAATAGTCCATATACCCACAATGTCATAACACACATGTATTTATAACTCTAACAAACATGTTTGGAAATGCTAAAGAAAAAGTCAAACTATGGCCAAACATATGTTTTTCAATACTATTCCCACAAATACTACAAAGGGACCGTATCTACAACGTATACTTGATGTTACAGCCAAAGAAGGTACAGAAGTAAAAGTACTAACTAATTATAATATAATGAACAAATATCTCTAATCAGAGAAGGAAGAGTTAGAAATCTACATTAACAGCTTGAAACGAAATGACTAACCTATGGGATTACTATTATATGTAATGGTTAGACAAGTTTCACTAGAAATAGAACATGAACTTCATTGCCTATTGTGATGGTTGTGGATACGAGATTTTAGAGGAAACGCACGTTCCACATGCTTTAATAAATTTCGCCACCTCGTTTGTGTACTTTTGATTGTATCCGACTCCCATTCCACGGATGATGGAATCCGTGTGATCACCACTCTAGATTCACTTTCGCTGGCCGTCGAGACACCCAAGTAGATGTAAAAATAATGGATTCTGCTACTTTAGAACAACGTTACTGCTGCCCAAAGGTTTCCGTACAGATGAGTTTCTTCTTTCTCTTCTTTTCCTTGCGAAATAAAGTTAAAATTACGCAGATTAATATAATATAGTAAAAGACTCATAGTAAATTAAAATTAATATGAAATAAGAGAAAAGATACTTACCCAAGGGTTTTATCCCTCCCTTGGTTGCTACTAATGTTGATGCTTAACTACATCATGTAATAAAATGAAATGCAGTATGCAAAAAAAAAATACTAGAAAAGAAAACCCTCGTTTATGCATGAAACGTTAAATGGAACTAACAGAAGACCTATGTTCAAAATCTCTCTCCTCTCTTTCTTAGAATAATTTCCCCTTCTTCTGGACGTGTGTCTCATATCCCCAAAGGTTGGAAATACCCTCTATTTATAGAGACACAGGAGAATTAGAAAAGGCAAAAAAATCTAAAATTGGTAAGATTATACAACTACAATCAAAAGTTTCCATTTCAAAAGTGTTAACGCCTAAATCCCGACGTTTTATGTTAAACATCCAAAATAAGGAGTTTAACACACCTAAAAGTCACAACTATCTAATTAGAGAATATTCCATCAATTAATGGGCTAATTGATGTCACGCACGATTAAAGATATCTTCTGAAAAAGAAAATTTTTTGAATTCAAAATTTTCCAAAAAAGAGAAGTAACTGATGTGACGTTACTGAGTTGTCAAGTGTAGAGCAGCCAAAACTAGGTGTTCTATGTTGAACACCTAAAATCACCTTTTCAACACCTTTAAGCTGAAAACTTAGCAAATTTAGATGTCAGGTTAAATATAGGTCAAACAAGTCATTTAATGAAGTAATAAAGACCTCTAAATAAGACAAGAAAGCTCATTATTATTAATGACGATTTACGTTAACTCTAAAAAAAGAAAGTTTGACAAAAATGGGAAGGAAAATGACCTGTAATTGTTAAACTCCCAATGTTAGATGTTCAATGTTAGACTTCCAATATCAACCATTCAACACATTGACCTGGAATTGTTGAACTCCCAAAATTAAGCGTTCAATGTTCAACTCCCGATATCGGTATTTCAACACCTTTATTTGGAGTTCATAAACTCCTAACATTAGGCGTTCAATATTAAACTCCTAATATCAGCCTTTCAATACCTTAACCTAGAGTTGTTAAACTGCTAACATTGAACGTTCAATATTAAACTCTCGATATCAACCTTTCAACACCCTCAAGTTGAAAACTTATCAAACTTGACTACCAAGTCAAATGTGGATCAAACGAATCATTTAATGAGGCAATAAAAACCTGTAAATAAGGCAAAAAGACTCGTTGAAAATAATTATAATTTACGTTAACTCTAAAAAAAGAAGATTAGACAAAAATAAGAAAGAAATGACCTACAGTTGTTAAACTCTTAATAATGGACGTTCAACGTTAGACTCCCAAAATTAGACATTCAATGACCTCAATAAGCAAATGAACCTTTCAAGAGTATTTGTGTTGAGAAAAAGGCTTCTAAAGATAAACGAAGTATGCTATGATATGATAAAACTTAATAAAAATAAAGGAATGTCAAAATAGGATATCTACAGAATGTCCCTCCTTAAAGATAATTTTAGCACGAAACTAGCTTCAAGACTTTATGATATTCTCATGTGGCACGACTCAAGGGATCATAAAAGGAAAAATGAGATCCAATACCTGCTGTCACTAGACTAGATAAGAAATCAAGCTGGATAAAGGATCTAACACTCGGACTCAATGGGAGGACAAACACTTGGGTATAAGACCAAGCTGAAAGGGGAAAAGATCAAACACCAGTTGGCACCAGGCTAGATAAGGGATCGATCTAAATAAGGGATCAAGCTAGATAAAGGATCCAACACTTGGACTCAATGAGAGGACCAACACTTGGGTATGAGACCAAACTAGAAGGGGAAAAGATCCAACACCTGTTGCCACTAGACTGAATAAAAGATCGAACTAGATAAAGGATCCAACACTATAACTCAATGGGAAGACCAACACTTAGGTATGAGACTAAGCTGAAAGGGAAAAAGATCCAACACCTGCTGCTACCAAGTTGAATAAGAGATCAAGTTGGATAAAAGATCCAATACTCAAACTCAATGGAAGGACCAACACTTGGATATGAGACCAAGCTAGAAGGAAGAGAAGATCTAACACTTGCTGCCACCAGGCTAGATAAAAGATCAAATTGGATAAAGATCTAACACTCAGGGATTTTGAGTCGACCGATGGATTAAGCTCGATAAGGAGCTTGCTACCTAAATCAAATTGGATAAAGATCTAATACTCAGGGATCAAATTGCATGTTTCGATCGTTTTAATTCCATTAATTCATGTGATGAGAGCTTGCTACCTAAATCTACAAAATCCAGGGCACATCTAGCTGACGCACATCACTGACACACAAATCCGACACACCATACCTGACGCATTTTGCCCTAGTTCGAAACAACAACATGGCAAAGCACTTGTTTTGCATGGTTTCTTTGCATGTCTTCATGTAACAGGTCGCAGTCACAAGATGCCACTGTAAAGCTAATTTAAGTCTGAGTCTGTTAATTTAGCAAGAACATAATTTAAAATAAATTAAATATTAACTACTACTCTGACCTATATGTGGCTAATGGTTCTTAAGATTCAAACACCAAAACTGACTTCACTCCAATTCAGCACTTGAAATCAACAAATTGAAACGCAAAAGTGACATCTAGAGATGGAAAATGGGTCGAGCCGAGCCGAGCCGACCCAAGAAACTGTGGCTCGACTCAGCCCAAGAAACTGTCAACTCGGCCGGACCTAGACATGGCCGAGCCGGCCCGCAGGCTGGTCCGGGCCGAGCCTCCTCTTGCAACCCATGGGCTCGGCATGGCCCATGGCCCCTTCTGTGGGCCGAGCCATCGGGCCGACGGGCCGGGCCAATGGACCCAAAAATGAATTTTAAAAATTATTTTTTTTATTAATAAAAAAATATTTGAAATACATCATTTTTTTATATAAAAAATACAAAAGATATTTACATCATTTTTT
>JAMKQA010069872.1:0-11572 GCA_024699735.1 Posidonia australis | reverse complement strand
AGCAAAAGCAATATTCTAATTAATGTATCAATTAGGGTACAAATATATCTAAGGACCTAAATAACATATGCAATTCCAACCTCCCCCTCAAATTGGAGATGCATAGGTTACATGACTGGGAGAGCAAAAGCAATATTCTAATTAATGTATCAATTAGGGTACAAATATATCTAAGGACCTAAATAACATATGCAATTCCAACCTCCCCCTCAAATTGGAGTATGTATGCTCCAACTTGTTAAACAAATAACAAATAAATATCAAAGACCACGCCCCCCCCCCCCAAACCTTGAGGTGGAGCAAAAATGGAAGAGGCCAAAGGCATGTGGATACTGCAAACAACTATAGCAGAGTGGTAGTCGGGTCAGGTAGTAAACAAATGACGATTGTAGCAGAGAGTCAAGTCATATAGGCTGTAGCAGTCAACTTGGAAAGTACTAACAACAAGTGTAGCAGAACAGCAATCCTTGAAGGCAAAGTAGTAGACACAGAAGTAGAAGCAATGGTGTAGCAGAATAGCAGCCTATTGGAGATATTCAGAGTAAAATTGTCTGAGAAGTAGCAGCAACTGTAGGTAGACAGCTAATGCTAAGTGCTAACAGTCTTTGTGATGGAAGTAGTAACCACATAAGTAAACAGCCAACTGATAATAGTCACAATCATTGTGTAAGACAAGGGTTGTAAGCAGTTAGAAGGACGAACAAAAATCAGTAAAAGGATCACAACATAGGCAAGATGAGAACCCTACACTACACACCAGAAAGAGCTCGTCCGAAAGGTTTTTAAACCCTAGGAAATGAAGAGGAACCAGAAGAAATTGCATAGTCAGAATTTACTATTAGCAGTGCAGAAAATACTGTTCACACCAAAAACACTGTTCACGATCACAAAGCACTGTAGCAGTTCCTTGGATATGCTTTTCACCCTCAGAAAAGCATACCCTGGAAACATTATTCATTGCTGGAAACACTGTAGCAGTTCATCGGAAACACTGTTCACCCTGGAAACTCATGGTGGAACTGGAAGCATTGTAGAGAACTAGGAAAACACTATTCAAAACATAGAAAGATTACAATTGATCGTCCACCTCCACAGAGAGGGGGAAGAAAGCTCTCTCATCCTTAGAAACCCTAGATCTAACCTGCTCAAGATATCATGAGAAAGAGAAAGTAGAAGAAGATAGATTAGATTAGGTTGATATGATAAGCATTGCTTCTTACATAGGTTCACATGACTTGGAGAACAAGAAAGGAATAATCTAGATAATATACAAATATGGGTACAAATATATCAAAGGACCTAACTAACCTAAGCTCTTATAACATATATACAGCTTAGTATTCTTGGATCCTCTCACATGTCATCCTAGAAAATCCTAGAGAATGAGGTGAAGAAAATAACAATGATGTTAAGGAGGATCATTAGAGATTTTTATAATAATGGCTTTGAGAAATCACATTGTGGCTGCAAGCTGTTTTTGTTCTCACCAACTTTTAGCATTTACCGATGTACGAAGCATTCAGAAGGGATTTGTTGGTCAAAATTTTTCTTTCTAATACGGTTTCAAGAAATTATTCGAGGCTGGAAGAAAATGGACTTGGACTCAGACTATAGTGAAGACTACTGGCGTGGTCATAGATGTGATTGATAATTATTCAAAGGTGCCTATTGCTTCACTTTAGATTTATTTCATTTTCCTGGCAAAGATCAGAATCTATAATTATTCTTGGAGTCAAGTATTGCTGTTCTTATTGTTGATGATATTTGATTTCCATCATTGACAAAACGAGTGATTGGTACTTGGGACTATAGTGAAGATAAGTTGCATGCTCATAGAAGTGATTGACGATGATTCAGAGATTACTGCCTATTCCTCGATTTTAGATTTATTTCTTGTCCCATTCAAATATCAGATTCTATAGTTGTTCTTGAGTCGAGCTTTCATGTTCTTATTGCTGTTGATATTTAGTTGCCATCATTGATAAAACGATCAATTGGCATTAAAATATTATTAATACCATTTCATGTTTAGGCAAAATCCACTTAAGAAAGAACCACCTAGGAGAGAACTACTTGGTGTGGAGCCTCACAGAGGAAACAGTGACTTGGTGTCATGACTAAACTACAGACATGGAACCACTGCAGAGGAAACAGTAACTTGTTGTCAATATAGAGCTGCCATATAGGAACAGGCAACCTGATGTCAATGTGGAATTGCTTACTGCAGAGGCTACCTAAGTTGGAGACTGGGAGAAGCCAAAGGCTATGAACTCAAAGGTCTAGCCATGTGCTCTAGGCAAAGCTTAAGACTGGTAACAGTTCACTAATTGCTATTGTACCTCTTTGTCATTGCCTTTAATTCAGTTCCCAGTTTCCACTGCTCATTATATAATAAATTTGATATCCTTCACGAATCATGATTATGAATTCTTGCTAATCTTTTGGTTCTTTTGTTTTCAAATTGAAATGATTGCCAGGCTTAGTGTTATACAAGCTTGAATTTATTTCAAGGTTGTTTTAAGTACATACTTTAATGTGCAATTGTAATTAGAACTAAAGCATCAAAGGATTGCAGATTTAGTTTAGAACAAAAGCACTGCTTATAATTAGATCCATTTATAAAGCCCAATAACTACCCAACAAAATATGATTATAATTGCATATGAATTGCTTGCATGTGAATGTTGGACTTTGTCATAACTTCTCCAGTGAATTACCTTGTCATGGGTCTTGCACAAACTTACTAGAGAAACAACTACATCTACAAACTGGCGAAGCTTTACAAGCACTTCTCCAGTGGTTTGATATTGAACCTCTGTGGACTTTGTCGTAACTTCTATGATCTAAGAGAGAGAAACACAAAGGAAGATATTAAATGCCATAGCTAAGTTATACCATAATATGTATTAGAGATTTACCTACCAATTTATTTAGAGCAGCAATGTTCTCTTCATGCTGCAAGAATTGCAAGAATCAGCTAGTGCTTTTCAATAGCTGATAAATTAAGAAAATGATTACACATACCAACACTCTGTACCAGTTGACAAATGAAACCGAGCACAATTTTGGGATACCATCAACAACATCATGTGTGCTTTTAGAGTTGCAATCAGAAACCTAGAATAGAAAGCTGTTTTAGAATCACATTTACATGGTGACATAAAAAATTAAATTGAGAACAATTGTCCACTTCATATTGGCTTCCCAATTGTAACTGCAGACTTTGCCTAGGGCAATAACAATACACAAGGAATAGAACAGAGGACAGGCGATTCAAATGCATCCAATTGGCAAATATCAGGGCACAAGCAATCATATTCATGTATAAGAAATCTTTCAGAAGAAGATGCACCTGTGGCAAAACCAAGCAAGCTAGATCAACAAGTAGATCAGGAGTAGATTCATTATTGTTCAAGTAGATGCGCACAATCTTCTGTATTACATCACCCTGCAAGGAAAAGGAATGCAACAATAAAAAAAACCGTGAAAGAAAATGTTTGGCACTCTATTACTGTTTGTTTGTTTTTGAATAAGAAAAAGGAACTTTCATTATCTATGAAAAAACAATCTGTACAAATCCATAGAAAACTAAGGAAGAAGTAATAAAAATGAGAAAAATAAAACAAAAACAAGGTTACAGTCTATATCGAGATCGAATGTGGAAAATGTTTCGTAAGTTGCATCTGGAAAAAAATGAGGCATGTTCCTCCTCTGCTCAACAGAAGACACAAGATGAATCTATCATTCCCCTTGAGTCCTGGATCGAATCCTCTGTCCCTTTACTTGATGGTATACTACGTAGGCTCTAGTATATCACCTTGGGATTTTATCCTTCCACCACTGCCTGATTGTCAAATTTGGTGGGGGAAGGGGTTTGCATGGTATTCAAAAAAAAGATGAATCTATCATTGGGCTCCGTATCCACACCCTGAGTTTTGTCAAGATCCAACCCAAATAAATTCCCAGATAAGAAACATGACCTTCAATGGTATCTTATCCTTCCAGATCCACTTTAGCAAGTTGAAGTCTGGTGCTTCCCCATAGATCTCCATCTGTCTAAGTGAGACAACAGTAACATCTCCAACCTTTTAAAGCATTCATGGAAAAGGTGAATATTCAGAAATCTGCCTCTCCAGATGCTGCTGCAGGGGCCTGTTGAAGTCTAGACATCAAATCTGCCACCTCCAAGATCTCCTCCAGATTATGATGGAAAAGAGTCCAGGAGTTCTCCAATGTGTGCATCGTGGTTATCTGCCACCAGAGCTTCTGTATCCCTTGAAATGGAGAACAGACAAGGCATTTTGTAGCCAAGAACCTCTTCACCCAGACATTTTGTCACAAATAGATTGAATCTCCACCCCCGATGCCTCATCGGAGATCATGGAAATCATTGACGGCCTCTAACACCCCCATCCAAAAGAAGGAAGTCCTTGAAAATGGCACCATTGCAACAGTCACTAGTGCCTTCAACTGCCATTTATATAATAGAGCTAACTGGCAAATACCAAGTCCATTTTGCACTTATACGGTCTTCAAAAGGATTGACCTTAAACAGCCGTAAACAGGTCTGGTCGTTAAAACTGTCATTTTTTGTTAGTATGATATTTGACTCTTATCATTGACATAATTTGATTATCTAGATATTTGGTTGCTTATTTATGCATATTACTTATTTGGCCATGTAATTTACGTTTTTGAATTAAATTGGATTCTTTGCATATACACCCTTAGAAACCCCTTTAATTGTAGGCATACCCTTGAATACTAGGTAATAACTGATATACCCCTAAAAACAAGGAAACTATACCCTTCCATTAACAGACCTACAACTTCCGTCAGTTGATGTTGTTAAGTTGGTTTAAATAACATAAATGCCCCTTTTAATAACAAAACAAAATGAAGAAACCAATTTCCCATTTCTTTCTCTCCCTGCCTTCAACAAAATCCTTGTCCCTTCTCTTCTCTTTGGCGATCTCCTCCACTCCAACATTGTCTGCAACTAGAGAAGTGCTTCCGACAAGGTTTGCATCTCAAGATCCATAACCCCCTCTTCTTCACTCCTTAAATCCTCTCTTTCTCATGATTTCTAGCTTCCACATCTCCAAAACCCTAACATTGTCTTTTTGGTAGATGAGCAACGAAGATGTGAAACTATGTGGTATTCCAACGATCTAATTTGCATTGGCAAATTCAACCAGGTGGGAAACCCTAACCCTAATCTCTTTATCTGGCTACAATAACCTAACCCTTACTTTCTATTGCGAGCATTAGGGTTTTCGAAGCACTGATAGCACAAACCCTACCCTAAGGCTCTCGATTGTACTACAAGGTATCTTGTTCCCAATCCCCTTTCTAAATAGCTTTTTTAGGGTTTGTAGTTTCTATCTGGTTTATTGCATGCATAAATAGCTTTTTTATTGTTATTTTCTTTTTGTTTGCAATTGTGCTAGTTGCATTTCTATTTATTGCAATTTCTTCTTATTAGCATGTTAGTTTATTGCAATTTCTTCTGGTTAGCATGTCAATTCTTTGTTGTAATTAGATTGTTATGTGCAATTAAAGTCATGGAGTTGATTATTTTTTGATTTGATTCTTATTTGCTACTCTGCTTTGTTTATGTATACTACGGTAGTTGTTGTAACTAGAATACTTATGCTTATGGTTGTGTTAATTTGATTTCTTCTTATTTCATTTCATTACTCAAATTTGCTCTAGTCATGGAATGGTATTGAAATGAGGAGGAAATGCTAGCATTATGTGTGAAATATAGACGTTGGTGGGTGAAATGTTGAGGTGATCAAGGGAGATAGAAGTATGCCTATTCTAAGCAAAAAAACTACTTGTAATATTGATAGAACGTCTTGGAATGATTTCAATGAAAGATTGGCAGAAATTACATCATGGGTTGTAAGACAGATTGCAAAGAAATGATAAATTGTTCCTAAATCAAAACCACTGGTCAATGCAAACTTAAACAAGGAGAGTGACATGATAACTATGTATAACTCATATATAAAGGCCAGAGTAAACAAAGTGTCCCTTATAGTATCCTTTGAAGATACCAGTCCACAAGCAGTTGATGATAAGGACATCAACGTTAATCAAATGAGGACTAAAACAGACTAAGACAAGGAAAGGTGACTCCACTACTCCCAGGGAACCAAATGAAGGAGATGAAGTAGGTCAAAGTGCTAATGTCAATTTACGTGATTCAAAGGAAAATGAGGACTATGTGGGCATGTCTAATGAAGATAAATTGAATGATAACAATGATGCTTTTGATATTGAGTCTGGGAATAGCTATCATTCACTAGATAGTTCAAATGATTCAGTCAATTTATTGACCATGAAAGAGAAGAGATGGCCTATGATGTTGAAGATTCTAAACTCAGTATTGGGACACAGTTTCAAAATGTTACAAAGTTTAGGATGGCATTGACTTAATATTGCATTAACAATCAACTTGGACTGAAATCAGTGAAAAGTGACAACAAAAGGGTCACAACTATATGTCAACACATGGAATGCACTTGGCACATTCATGCATCAGTCCTCTACGATGGGGGACTTTTGATGTTAAAACATTCAATGAAGAGCACGGTTGCCCAGGACTGAACTTTGTAGGCAATAAAATGGCTCTTCAACATTGAGTTTGTAGAAAAGTTGGGAAATGGGTTAAGGATAAACCAGAGATCACTGTTAGAGACATAGACAAAAGGTTTGAGGAGATGTACAGTCTGGAATTGCCTTATTTCAAAATTTATAGAGGGAAGGAAAAGGCCTTGACTAAAGTGTTTGGTGGTAGTGAAAAGTCATATGACATGGTTCCTACTGTAGTGGTGGAACTACTGACAAGGAACCCTGGAAGCAGTATCCACTATCTAACTGAGGATGATGCATTCTTAAGATTGTTGGATTCAAGGCCTCTATTAAGGGTTTCAAACAGGGATGTAGACTATTTATTGATTTGGATAGTTGTCACCTTAAGAGAAGGTACTTGGGAACTCTATTATCTACCACAACTCTTGATAGTAATAATGATCTTTTTCCTTTTGCTTGGGCAGTTGTTGAGAATGAGTATAGAAAGTTGGACATGATTCTTAGAGAGTTTCAAAGAAGCCTTGGGTGGAGAAGACAATGTTGAGAACTTAACAGTGATATCAGATGCTGCAAAAGGAGTAGAGGTTGCAGTGGAGTATATCATACCTAATGTGGAGCATAGAGCATGCACAAGACACATTTACAAAAACTTCAAGAAGTCAAACCCTAGTTTGGAACTTGAAACACTAGTTTGGGGTGTTGCACGGTGTTTTACAGTCTCTGGTCATTTAGTATATGAAGCAACAACATAAGAAATGAAGTAGAAGCATGTTCAATTTCAATACCAAATGCCACTACATCAACGACATTTTGTCTAAATCATTCAATGCTTGGATTTGTAAGGCAAGACAAAGAGCTATAAGTGGAATGGTGGATAACGTCAGACAAAAGTGGATGGTCAAGGGGTGCTCTTGTTCCTCCAGCCATATGTGAAATGGATCTTAGAAGAAAACTTGCCATGAGGTGAAAGGGTGCTCTTGTTCCTTCAGCTATTAAGTATATTAGAAATGCCAGTCTAGACCTTCAAGCTTATAGTGTTAGAAGAAGCACACATGACAGGGCTGAGGTTGACTCTCCTACAGGAATATCTGATGTAAACTTGGAGGAGCATATTTGCAGTTGTAAAAGATGGCAGATGGCAGGTTTACCATGCCATCATGCAATTGTTGTCATTGTAACCTTCAATGGAGAGTTAGATGGAGCACTATTGTAGCAACTACTACAGCATTCAAAAGTTTAAGGAAGCATATGCATTGTCAATTTCTTTACTGTAAGACAAGAAAGAATGGCAATCTGTTGAGTTGCCTTACTCCACATGCACTTAACCCACCTGGTAGACTCAAAAAGAAGAAAATCAGAGATAAAGATGAGAAGAAAAGGAGTAGAAAGCAAAGGTGCAGAAAATGCTTCAAGTTTGGTCATCATAAAACATCATGCAATGAGGATATCCTAAGACCACTCCTGCTGAAAGTCAATCACAGACATTTGGGAGTCAAGCACAAACGGCTGGAAGTCAACCAACTCATCTATCCAAGGCTTCAACAAGCACAAGTGTTCGAAGCTCAATAAGCGATACATTTGTATATATGTTAACCTGCAATAAAAGGAGTTTATAAAGGTATATATGCAAAGATATAGGTAAGTTTGTATATTGAGGTAATTTGATGAATGTTGTTGGTTGCATGCATGCTATTCATTTATTTTTATTTTTATTAATGTTGAAATTAAGGATAAACAGAGAGATTGCTTCGTTTGATAGAATGAGTTACATATTTATAGGATACCTAACTAAACGGATATCCAATTATCCAATAAATCAAAAAGGACATAAAGCTATAACTCTAACACTCCCCCTCAAGCTAGAACATAGACATCAAATAGACCCAACTTGGTACATAAAGATATGAATGACCCATAACTCAAACCCTTGGTAAAGATATCTGCTAGCTGCTCAGACAAATGAGTATATGATGTAGAAATGACCTCTCAACACCATATCTCGCACATAGTGACAGTCAACATCGATGTGTTTGATTCGCTTGTGGAATGTAGGATTATTGGCAATGAAGATGGTAGCATGATTGTCACAAAACATTAACATTGGAACATCAGGAGGTGAGTCAATCTCAGAAAGAAGAGATTTAATCCACACCATCTCACATGCATGCCATTGCTCTATACTCTACCTCTGCATTAGAACAAGACACAACGTTCTGCTTCTTACTTCTCCACGTAACAAGGTTCCCTCCTACATAGGTATAGAATCCTGATGTGGATTTCCTATCTCCAAGATCTCCTGCATAGCCTGAGTCTAAGTATGCTACCACATTGACATGGCCACTCCTTTTATAGATCAAACCTCTGCCTGAAGAACCCTTAACATAGGAAAGGACCCGTAAAGCTCCACCCTAATGCACCTTCCTTGGCTCATGCAAAAACTGACTCAGCAAGCTAACAGCATATGAAATGTCAGGCCGAGTAACTGTTAAATAAATAAACTTGCCAATTAGTCTCCTATACGGGTCTAGATCATCCAATAACTCAGAGCTAGTATCCCAAGTGGAGGTGATTGCTCAATAGGAATGCTTTCTGGTTTGCACCCCAACTGTTCCGTCTCTTGAAGTAGATCAAGAGCATACTTCTTTTGAGATAACCCATTTTCCCATTTACATAAGCAAACTCAATACCAAGAAAATACATTGGTTTCCCTAAATCCTTAATGGTAAAATGAACAGTAAGAAAATCGTTTACTTCCTTGATACCTCTTTGGTCACTACCTGTCACCAAAATGTCAACTACATAAACCACCAGAATCACACACCCCTGTTCAGATCACCTGTAGAAAACTGAATGATCCACAGCACATTCTTGGGATCCTACTTTCAACACTACTTGGCAGAATATGTCGAACCATGCTCTGGGACTCTGTTTGAAACCATAGATCGCCTTTTTAAGTTTGCAAACTCTGTTCTCCTCCTAAGCAACATACCCTAGAGGTTGTTCTATAAACACAGTCTCTGTGAGATCCCCATATAAAAAAGTATTTTTTTACATCAAGTTGACATAACTCCCAGGAATTATTTATGGCCACCGAGAGAACAATTCTGATGGAGTTAAGTCGAGCTACTGGAGAGAATGTCTGATCATAGTCAATGCCATAGGTCTTAGTGAATCCTCAGGCAACCAATTTGGCTTTGTACCAATCAACAGTGCCATCTGCTTTGTATTTAACAGTGTAGACCCAACGACAGGTGACTATATGAGCTCCCACAGGTCGGGAAACTAATTCCCAAGTGCCACAGGCTACCAAGCATAAAATCAAACGTCGGTTTCGTGTCGGACTTCGGTCCGACAAAAATAGGAAACGTGTAGGACATCGGTGGAAACGCGGTAAATTTACGGAAGTCCATGGAAATGGTAAAAAAACTTTGAATTTTGATTTGAAACTCTTTGATAAGCTAAAGTAAGTAATAATCTACATCTTAGACTACTTAGATCAACTTCCTCAATATATATCACATGAAAATACAGTAGATAGACCTAATAGAAACATTCTGAAGTATAAATAATACATAAAAATGCTTAATAAATGTTTAAAAACAAAAGACTCAAAAACGTTACCTTATATATGCTTAATACCATGAAGAATGTCTTGGTGGATCAAAACATTCTTCCTGTACATCAACCATATTGTGTTCTCGATGAATTTGTTGTCGAATTTGAGACTCTTTCCAGAACACATAGTTGTTCCAAGACATATGATTATAATATGTCTGATATTCATTAATGAAATACTGGTATTGTATTATTGGCAGTTGTATTAAGAATCCCATTGGTGGATATTGAGGAATTATATATACTGATTGAGACTGTCGAGGGATATAAGAATGACTTAGAGGACGTTCAGGTGGTTGCCCTTCATATTGTGTTGGAAGAGGTGCATAATGAAATAATGAATCCATATCCCATCCAGTTTGTTCGCTTGGAGCATAAGAATATGTAGTTCTTGTCCAATCGCTATGAGTACTATCATCTGTTTGCCCAACAGAACCACCTCCATAAGAACTATAATTATAAGGATCTCTAGAATCATGAATACTCAAAGAGTCAAGTGAGTCTAACAAAGATCCTCTTGAATGACTGCTCCAAGAATCTTTATCTAGTTGTTGATCACGATGACCCCGTCGTCGATAATAAATTTCTGGCCAGCCTCCATGATCCTTATCTTGTATAGCATGTGTGAAGGCATCCTCCCCTGTAAATGGACTAAGTAGCCTTGGTGTCTCTCTCTGTTCTTGTGACTCTTCTGTTGCAGGTGGGGTTACATCTCTAATGTCACCATCATCGTCGTTTGGTGGTTGTGTGCCATCATCATCATCTGTGCTACTATCACCCCCTAAGCCTCGAGCATGTCCACGAGAGCGTCCTGATGAGCTCATGTATTCTTCTACATCAATGCCCATTTCACTAGAAATTCTAGAAGATGGTCTACCTTCTTTTTCATCTAGAACTGATTCTCCATTTTCTTGCAACCATTGAAGTATAGGATCATCTTCTTCGTCCTCGTTATAAATATATGCAAGATCTATTGGGTCCATGTCATCTTTTTCTTCTCCCTCTTTAATATGTTTTATTCTTAGCCACATGTTATAATGCACAAATACCAAGTCATTCAACCTTGCAGTGCCTAATCTGTTTCTTTTTTTTGTATGAATAAGGTTGAATGTACTCCAATTTCGTTCACAATCAGATGCTGCTGCTGTTTGAGATAAAACCTTTACAGCAATATTCCTCAGATTTGGTGCATCTATTCCATTTAACATCCATTATTCACCTGAAATATGATATTTATTTATTAACTATATTATGAAATAATATTATGAAATAAAAGAAATGATATTAAAAATATTACTTGGAGTCATTGTGTCACGAGAACGTATCGTATGAGGCTCTCCAAATGACATAAGTTCAT